>SJXQ01005646.1:506867-574995 GCA_006408695.1 Aepyceros melampus
CAACCAAGGGGTGGGGGGTGGGAACGGCGGGGGGACCAGGAGAGGCCGGGACGAAGGGAGCACACACTCAGAGACACAGCATCCTACCCTCTGCCCCCTCTTTCCCGGCAAACCTGGGGGCCCCGGCTTCCCTGTTGCTCCTGGGTCTCCCTTTGGGGCAAGAAGAAAAAGTCACTGATAAGAGGATGGGGTGGGAGTGGTGAGGCGTACAAGGGGCAGTAATCATAGCCAAGTGTTTCCAGAATACCTGCCCCCTAAGACGTACCTCTTCAAAAAAGATTGTCCTCGTCAGAAAGTTTGAAAATGCTGCAGAAGTTACTTTGCTTTTGTTTAGTCGCTCAGTCGTGTCCAACTCTTTGCGACCTCATGGACTGCAGCCTGCCAGACTCCCCTATCCTTCACTCTCTCTCGGAATTGGCTCAAATTCATGTCCAGTGAGTCGGTGATGCTATCTAACCATCTCATTCTCTGCAGCCCCCAGAAGAGTTTCCCAATGTATATTTAGCACAGTAAAGGCTCTGAGAAGGCATGCAGGAAAGAAGCCTGTGTAATAGTTTCAAGCTCCATTATTTCTCAAATGTCTTTGACCATGGAAACTTTCCTCATGTTACACTTCTTATTGGACTGGATGAGAGACAGATCCCTGTGGGTGTAGGGGACCATGTCACTACCCGCTGCAGCTGGTGGGAATGTAAACCAGACAGTTGCCTGGGCCAGGATCCAGGGAGGGGCACGCGAGGTGTCTGCAGCGCATTCTTGACAAGCAAGCCCCTCTGGGGTGGGCTCTCCTCTGCTCAGTCAGGTCCCCAGCTCTGGACTAGCCTTGAGGGACCAGGAGCAAAACCACAGCAGCCCCTCCCACCTCCACCCCACGCCTGATGCTCTGGGCTTCCCGGAACATTTCCTCTGTATCAGTACCTTGGCTCCTGGGATCCCAGGTTCACCCTGTGTGGGAGAAAAGAAGACTCTGGTAAAGAAAGGGAGAGAGCCAGATGAGCGAGGCCAGGAGCAGAGAAGTGAAGCATTTGGGGGCAGAAGTGTGCGGTCAGCTCAGGGCTTTCCTCTGCCTCGGACTCGGGTCCCTCCTGGACTGTTCCGTATTCTTTCCCGAGGTGAGACGGTGGCAGGTGAGAGGCAGGCAGCCCAGGAGGAGGGAGAGGAAGGAAGGGGCATTTGCTTTGGATGTCGTGTCCCTGTAAATGACCTGGAGGAGATCCACATAGAAATTTCTGCTTCGGGAGTGTTCCTGCCCACCGGCTGAATTCTGGAGAGAAAAGCAGAGCACCAGACTCCTTTCCCGTTGGCAGGCTGGGGGGACCTTCAGCTGAGACTGGTAAACCTCTGCCAGTCACTTGCGTGGCTCAGTTAAACATCTGTTGTTCAAGCTGAACATCTGGCATACACATTGCTTTAAGGGCAACGGTTCTGAATTTTGTCTGCTCCTGCCTTGGTCCAGTGGCCACCCACTGAGCGCCTGAAACCCCAACTCTCTCCACCCCTCCCATCATGCCCCTCAGGTCTTGAGTTACAAGGTCCACTGACCTTCATCCTGGCCACAGTGGTTCCAGGAGCCCCCTGGCAGAGAGAAGGAAAGGCATGGAGACTTTCTCACCTGGGGTGGGGGGCGGGTGGTGGTGCACAGAAGAGGTGGCCAGCCTCCTCTCGGAGAGACATGATTGGGCTGCTGCCCAGGTACACAGGGAAGGGGGTTGCTGAGCTCAGCTCAGCGAGAGCGGCCTGAGAAAGACCCTCTGTGCTCAGCCAGGCTCCCTGGGCTTCTAGACCCTCCTGGGAGACTCAGAGGGCACCATGGCAGGCAGTCCCTGGCTGGGCTAGATGTGGAGTGCTTCTGGGTGGAACGGGGGGGATACAGAAGGAGGAGGAGATGGAGGAGAAAGTGGGGGAAGGAGAGCCGCAAGGAAGTGAACAACAGCAGGTGGCTGAGTTTACTAAGCTCACTGGCCCTGAGGCTGCCTGTAAGACTCTCCTTAAGTAAGCCCTCTAGTTCTAAGTCCCAATGGACTAGGGAGCAGCTGGGAGTGAACCTACTTCCTTATCAGCGCCAGACCACCAACTTTGAGGTAAACAAGCTGCCAAGCACAGCACTTAGTAAATTTCAAGTGAATGTCATTTTTAGGGGATCCTGATTCCCACATGGGTCTCAGGACTGCAACCAGAGCTGAGGGTACCTGAGAAGTTCTTTTTATGACCCACTGATCCCCAGGAGGAGGACTGGCCATGCTGGGAGGCTGCTGGTGAGTGATGGTTCATGGGCCAAAAAGGAACACCCCTGCCTGAACAATAGGCCAGGCAGCAATGGGAGAGGATGAGAAGAAATGTGCACCCCATCTCTGTTTTTATGGGAGGATAGGATGCAGAAGGAGGAGGCGCTAGGGGAGAGCACTGCGGCTGGGGGAGCTGCCGGGGAGTGGGGGGAGCTGCATACCTTTGCTCCGTGTTTGCCCGGCATCCCTGGCATGCCCCGTTCTCCCTGCAGGAAGAAACCAGGGAAACAATGAGAAGAGGATCAGACTCAGGGCCCAAGGGCTCGGCCCCGACACATGGCCTTGGAGGATGTCAGCGAGAGGGGTTGCTCGGAAGCTTGGAATAACCATTCAAATCATGTCTGCAGGGATGGCTTCACCCCATCTTCTTTGGGCCAGGTCTTGAAATTCTGCAAAAGGCCCAGAAATTTTAGCTTCCAATGCAGGAGCCCTCCCTCATCCCGACCCCACCAGGACCCCTAAGCCACAGGCAGGGTTGGTGGAGCTGGACTCAGAAGCGACCGCAACAGACAAGACTGTACCCCAGGCACTAAATTCTGGAAAATCTCTCTTGTGGGAAAGAGCAGAGAAAGGCTCAGCCATTTATTGCGTTTGTGTCTGGCACTGAGTGAAGCCGTCACATCCATCCTCTGTTCAATCTCTAGGAATCCCCTCCAGTCAGTGTGGGAATGGATGTTATTTCTGTCCCACAGGTGAGCTCTGGAAGGCCAGGTACAATAGTCAAGGTCATGCAGAGCAGAGATTTGAACACAGGTCTTTTATCTGCCAAAGCCCAGGTATCATTTCTCTCAGCCAACCCCACGCATCAGATGCTTCTATTGCTTGGCAACACCAAGCATCCGTTGCTCCCAATAAACACCTTCTGCAGGCCAAAAGCAGGGCAAAGCCCTTTATTCTGGAGGGCCTTCAGGTCTCTGCCCCATAGGGGTGAGGGGTCAGTGTTCAGCCCAGGGCTGTCTTTACAACCACTGGCACCAGAGAAAAAGGCTGAGCCCGGCTGGCCTGTGACCACAGTTCTGCTCTATGGCCAGCAGAGAGCGCCACAGGACTTCATCAGAATTCTGGTAACTAGCTACAGCGCATACGCTCAAGTCCCCAGTTTCCATTCCAAACAACTCAACTGGATTGACTCAGCCCAGAAGGACACCAGACAGAGTCCCCTGGGGTGGTGGTGGGTACAGGTGGGAGGTCAGCTTGCGCAGCCCTGACTACTCAGAGATCTCCCGTTTGAACCCCGTTCTTTCTCTTCCCATCTTTCTGTCAGATTTCCTCCAACGCATCTGCCCTCACCTTTCCCACCTCCAGTGACAGAGCTGAGCTGGGTGTCTGTGTGACCTCGGATAACTTACTTTCTCTCTCTGGCTTCAGGATCCTGCAAAGTGAGGACTAGACACCTCCTACTCACTTCTGCTCCTGGGAGGACCAAGCCGAGGAGCTGACGCTGGGTGTGTTGGCAGCCCCAGAACATGGCTCCGTGGGGGAAGGGACGTTAGCTCTGGGTAAAACTGTGGTTCTACAAGGGGCTCAGTGGGTCTCCTCCTGCCCCAAAGGACAGCCTGGGGTGCCTCAGCAGGGGAGGAAGCTGGGATCTGCCCATGCTCCATCCCTGAGTTTCTGTCCCCAATCTCTGCACGCGCTGCACAGATCAAACCCTGGAGTGAGGGTGTCTGATGTAATTGGGGTTGTCTTCAGACCCTGAAGGTTTGTGAAGATACAACCGCACTCTCCAGGGAAATCTGGGCCCCTCGGAGGAGGCAGTCTCCTCGTTAGGATGGCTGACCTTTTGCCCCTCCCCTCCCTCTGGTCAAGTCTCTTAATTCTGCAAGTGACCCAGACTCCCTTGATCCCCAGCTCAGGGCCTCCCTCACCCCCACCCCTCTGCTGGGCAGGAAGCCAGGGTGCCCCTGGCTGACCCCACCCTGCGGGCTCATTCCAGTCTCATCAGTCTCCTTCTCCGGGGTTTGTCTCCGGGGGCTCAGCCCAGCCTGACCTCTGAACCAGGGTCTGGACTCAGCTTGCACCAGAAAACACTGATTCTGGACGATGGGAGAGGTGAGAACGGGCTGAGAGTCATTATCAAGGACTCCAGGGCGGCTGTGAGCAAGGGCATCCGTTTGCAGGGGTGATGGGGGCTGCGGAGTGGGGAGTGTTTCCGGGGCCATTGCTAAAGGGAGGACAGTGACATGTGTGTGTTCACAGAGCTTTTCCTCGTGGTGTGTCTTTGTAAGAGCATGCCTAGAGGCTCCTTCGTTCCCATTTTCCTTCATGAAAGTTTTTTGTTTGGTTAAAAGGTTTAAGTTTGGAGTTGTGCTGAATTTAGATCCACTAACTCACTCACATCTTAGTTGGGGAGAGAGCTCTCATAGTTTGCCAAAACCCGAGGGCCCCAATTTATCTCCTGCTCCTCTTGTCCTCCGAGCAGGGAGCCTGGAGGCTCCCCCAGGGGGGCTGGGGAAGTGGGTGCTCCAAGCATTACAGAGGGTCTTGCCCCAGATGCCCGGAGCATGGGTGGTGGCTGATGCTGTGGAGCCAGGCCTGCGAAAGGATGTCTCTTTTAACCTTGGTTCCCAGAACCAAGGATGCTGGATGGCTGGCCTACAAGGGGTGGATTCCGGTCTTGGTGGCTAAGAAAGTGCTGGGTGAGTTCACCCCTGGGTAGACAAGGGACTGCCCTGAATGACCCTGAAGGCCGTCCCAGCCACCACTTTTAGGATGCCGCTGACTCCTGCTGCCCCTGCCTGGAGCGCCTGCCAAGCATCAGTAGGTTCTGTATTCTGGTTCTGTTTCCAGGTGGGAGGACCCATCCTTTGCCCAGATGATGGGATGAAGCAAGCTCCTTGGAGCACAAACCAGTCGTGTTCTGCTCTCTTAATTGGTGATTTACTGTTTGTTGAACAAACAGGGCAGGGACTTGGCAAAGGAGGCAAGAAGTGGGGGGCTTCCAGGTCAGTTCCCCAGCCGAGCAAAGGTCAGGCCAGAGAAGCAGGGGGAGACGAACGGACCTCCCTAACGTGAGGCTCCTGCTGTGTGCGGGTTGGGAGGGTGGCTGAGCCCTGAGCCCGAGCAGCAGCTCCACACAGACGCTTTGTTCTCTGCAGGGGAGAAGAGTGGGGAGTGGAGGACTCGGGGGAGGCCAGCAGGTGACTCAGGCCTTAATTCTGGACCAGGGCCCTTTCCTGGGCTGGAAAAGCTGGGTGAGGAGAGCTACTGTCCTTCTCTCCCCTGAAGAGTTCCCAGGGCTCCCTTCCAGGAGAAGGGCAGCTCTGCTCCCTCTGTCTCACCCGAGCCAGCTCCAGACTGGAGAGCCCTGGGGCCACGGAAACGCCAGGTCGTCCGGTAATTAGGGCCGGCAGGAAGTGATCCAGGGAATTACCGGGGTCAGGCGCCCCATCGAAGGCCAGGGCTTTGGAAGGGCGGCTGGGTTGTAATCTCGATTTGAGATCGGTTGATTTTGTAGTTAGTTCCAAAAAGAAAAGTCAGCTCTAATTAATCTGGGGACTTGGGAGTGCAGGAGAAACAGGGGGCAGAGAGCACAGGCTGGGGGCTGGAGGCAGGCAGAGCAGGAGGGCTGTCAGCCCCCACGAGGCCTCAGATGTGGGGCCCATGTCTCAGCTCCCTGATCTGCTTTAATTGAAATGGCCTGGATGCCCCCCCAGGAATTCCTGTCTTTGAAAGCAAGTGCTGTCCCCCCTCTGCCTCTACAGCTTCCATCTGCAGGGCATGCTCTGTTGCACGTCAGCATGGCATGGAGCCTAGGGTTGCCCAGGTTCTCTGGGAGTCAGGGGATGCAGGGAAGTTTTAGGAGGTCTCTCCGCTGGGGTGCACAGCTCAGACAGCCTTCTCCTAGTTTGCTGGAGGTCGAAGGACCGGGTCAGCTCCCTGGGGAAGCATTCGGGTAGAATCAGTGCCAACGGGCAAAGCACTCCCCTTCTTTGGTTCTTGGAATAAAATATACCAAGTACCCCCAAGTTCTCTGCCTTAGATGTTCACAGAGAGCCTGGGAGACTTGAAGGAGGGCCTGAATCCAGCCACAACCTTCTCACAAGAAGGAAAACAGGCCAGCTCCCTCCTTCTTTCCTTCTAGTGGAGGAGATGGGAGTAGGCAGTGGTGGTGCGATACTGGAAATTATAGGTCCTCTGGACTCATAAAACCCAGGTAGTAAAGACTTTGGGGCCAGAAAGACCTGGCTTCACTGCTTTGTAGCTGTGGCCCTAGGGGGATTCACCTCTGTGAACCTTGGTTTGCTCATCTGTAAACTAGGGATAGAGGCTCTGATGAGATGATGCAAGCAAAGTGCCCCTATACAGCGTGGCACGAAGAGGCCCAGAAAGGTAGATGTAATAATTCTAGTTACCGTTCTTCAGAGGTGTGTCCACCCACGTGATCCTTTGCTCTGACTGGCAGGTCAGAATGATCCTGCCCTTCTGTAGAAGGACTAAGGTAGGGTGAGCAGATGGGCTGGGTGGGTGCCCTTCTGCTCCTCACACCCTCACTCAGCACCCAGCCGACCACAGGGCCCATCGATCTCCTTCCCTGGGAGTCCCTCTTTCCGGGGAGCCCCACAGCCTCCAGGAGGTGCGACCTCAGTTACAAGCTGGGTAAACACAAGGTTCTCACATCCTGCCTGCACTGGTCTGAAGACGCACAGCCCGGAGCTGGCAGGATGGCAATGTGTTCTCAGCTCTGGTCCTTCATGCAAACCCCAAGGCTTAACACCCAGACCGCCACATGTGTCAAAGGCACCCCCCTACTGCCAAGATGGACGGGCCAGTTCTGACGTGCTTGGAGATAAGCTCTCACCAGGTTTTGTGATCCATACACAGTCTCACAATACTCATCAATCCTCTTGAAAGAGAGCCAAGGTTGCGCTCTTTAAACACACATATTGCGTCTTGCAACTCATTTGAAGTAGATTGGTACCATAAATTTGGATCAAATAGGTACCACATGGGCGCACAACAATGCTCCCAGTGTCTAGGCCACGGGGCTGGGTGGGAGTGGGGCTGCGGCAGCACACGGCCCGCCGGCTACACCGGGCTGTGATCTCCAGGAGCCGGTGGAGACGCGACCCTGCCGGCCTTGGCCGGCCCTCGGGAGGATGCCAGGCTGGGACCAGCTGCAGGGGCGGGTGGTGGTGGTAGCGGTGGTGGATGGATCTAATCAACAGCAAACTTCACAGGACCAGAAGTGCCTTTGCTGAGAGTTACATTCCATCCCTTCCTGAGAGAAAGGCCTCCCTGCTTGTGTGTTAGTCGCCAGGACAGAGTAATGGAAGCAGCTGTGGAGAGTCCATTGTTACCCTGTGGGGCCCCCTCACACCCTGAACACACGGGGCATCCCGTGGCCTCTGTCCCAGCTCAATGTCCCCACTGGGTGGCACAGGGTGCTGGGGGGGCAAACTATCATCTTCCCAGCATCTGTGACCAAGCTGCCCTTCGTGTGGGTCCCTCCTTCCAGGCCTCTTTCTAGGCAGAGAGCAGAGAGGGGAAGAGAGAAAAGAGACTTGGTGCACAAAAGAAAAGAGCCAGAGGGGTACCCCTCCACATCCCAGAGAAACCACAGGGGAGGGTGGTCTCTGCACAGTTAGCTTAGCCTGGGGGGACACCCCGCCTCCCCCGAGCAGACATTTGCTTCTGCACTGCTTGTGTGTTAGTCGCCAGGACAGAGTAATGGAAGCAGCTGTGGAGAGTCCATTGTTACCCTGTGGGGCCCCCTCACACCCTGAACACACGGGGCATCCCGTGGCCTCTGTCCCAGCTCAATGTCCCCACTGGGTGGCACAGGGTGCTGGGGGGGGCAAACTATCATCTTCCCAGCATCTGTGACCAAGCTGCCCTTCGTGTGGGTCCCTCCTTCCCGGCCTCTTTCTAGGCAGAGAGCAGAGAGGGGAAGAGAGAAAAGAGACTTGGTGCACAAAAGAAAAGAGCCAGAGGGGTACCCCTCCACATCCCAGAGAAACCACAGGGGAGGGTGGTCTCTGCACAGTTAGCTTAGCCTGGGGGGACACCCCGCCTCCCCCGAGCAGACATTTGCTTCTGCACTAGGGCGAGAAGACTGGCTCCTGGGTTCAGACTCATGAGACCTAGCTTCCAATCCCAGGATGATTATCACTAACTGTGCAATGTTGGGGCTTCCCTGGTGGCTCAGACAGTAAAGAATCTGCATGCAATGCAGGAGACCTGGGTTCAATCCCTGGGTCGGGAAGATCCCCCTGGAGAAGGGAATGGCAACCCACTTCAGTATTCTTGCCTGGAGAATTCCATGGACAGTGGAGCCTGGCAGACTATAGTCCACGGGGCCGCAAAGAGTCAGACACGACTGAGCGACTAACACTTGACTTGTGCAATGCTGGGCAGAGTGCTGACCTCTCTGAGCTTCTCATCTCCTGACAGTGAGGATAATGCATCGAATTACTGGGCCAAGGTGAGATGAGACGAGTGAGAGACGGAGCGAAAGGACTTTGGCTGAACCAGAGTTGTGAAGTAACTGCTGCCCTTGTCCTTGGGCAAGATTCTTTATCCAAGAATTGAAAAATGGGATGAAACACTTTAAGGAGAAAAGTAATATCTTGTGGGAAAAGGACTCTTCATCTAAGAATTCTGATGGGAAGAATACTTCTGCCTGGGTATGGTGATCACTGGGGCTCAAGCAGCGGGAACAGGCACTCATAGCCTCCTGAGTATCGCCTGACCTTGAGGAATGACCCCCAAGTTGGGGGTGGGCTCTGCTGCTGGCCATCGGTCTCCAGGGCACACCCTCTGGCCTCTGTTGGACTAGGAGGCTGTGGCTTCAGTGATGATAGGACAGGACAAGGGTCCCAGCAGAGGGAGGGCCAGCACAGAGACAAGAGTTCTAGGGCCACCCGGTGGCCCGGAGCGCCTACTGAGAAGTCTCAAGGACAGGCTGGGAGAAAAGGAGGTGGCAGGAGCCTTCCAGAAACGCAGAGAAGCCGGCAGCCTCACAGCTCCCCCTGGATTCCATGAGAAGAGGCTGTTGTGGAAGGGCACAGGCTGGTCAACAGAGAAAGAAAGTGTGGGGAACAGGAGCTGAGCATGAAGGAGAAGGGCCTTCTCAGAACCCCAGGAGACCCAAGAGTGGAGATGCTTCTGACAAGATCTGGATGTGGATGAAGAAAGGCCTGGACATAGACTCGAGGGGTCTGACTCATAAAGCCAGGGTGAGGTGGGAGGCTGCTCCTCTCTAAGGGGTATGGAGCTAGCTCTGTTCTTAGGAAGCTGCTGCTTCCCTGAGAAGGAAGGGATTTCAACCCAGTCTCCCATCGGATATAGAAGCTTCTCTTAACACATGACAGACCCATAGTTTTCCAGCCTCTCCTTAAATGCCTCTGATGATGGGGAGCTCCCTCCTTCTCAAGGTACCCATCAGCACTTGCTTTATCCTTAGTCAGGCAAAAGAAGTACATCTGTGCTTTTCCCAGCAGCCCTGAGCCCCCTCTAGCAGCCCTGAGCCGTCTCTCTCCAGAGCAGGCTTTCCTGGGATCAGAGGCTGCCCCTCTGTCAGTAGGACCACACTGGTTTCCTCTGCAAATTCCACAGTCAGGGCTGAACGATTCCTCCCACAAACTTCACCCAGAATGGCCACAATCGTGGAACCAGGCCCTGTACCATCATGACACCCTAGCCCCAAGCTGACGCCTCTCTATCCTCAGGGCAACAGACCACCCCCGCCAACCTCCTTTCTGAATGAACCAGACTTCCAGTTGGCAGGGGAATGCAGATGCCTGCCATGGTAGGGATGCCAGCTGTGGGCATCCCCATGACCCCAGGGGAAGCTGCTGCCCTGAAGTTTCTTCACAGCTTGAAAGAGCTGGTCTGGCTGCTAACGGGAAAGCTGACCCTATGCTGCGCCGGGAGGCAGTAAATTTTGCGAGTTGCATGAGTGGATGGAAGCAACCTCAGGGGCTGTAATTTCCACTTCCTGACACAATACAAACTTCACAGTTTATGCAGAACTAATGAAAGACCTCTCGGGTCTTACTGTTTCACCCACCAAGCACCCATAAAACAATGCGGTGAAGGCCCCTGTCGGATTACAGAGCTATAGAGCCCGTGGAATGTGCTTCTCCGGAGCCGATTCTTCCCTTTCCAGAATCCCTCCCCTTCCTCGTCCTGCCTTTCTTTCCTGTCTCTTTTCTTCCCCTGGAAGGCGCCAGAGCCTCCCCACTGGGGCCTGGAGGGTGGGATGGGTTCCTTATGACACATGGCATCACGGGAAGCCCTGTGACCTGGACTTGAATTCCTGCTTTGCCACTTATGAGCCACTTAGGTTGTACCTCAGTTTCCTCATCTATTAAATAGGAGAAGAAGAGTACCAGCCTCCTAGGATTAGATATAATGCAGGTCCCATTGAAGGCCAGCCTGGCACACAGGAGACATTCAGTAAGTGGTGTATAGTGTTAAAATTATTTTTACATTATTAAAGTTATTGTAATGACCATCTCTGGGCCTTGGCTCAATTGTTTCCCTGGCTAAAACGCCATTTCCCTTGAAATCTGCTGCTTGAAGGAACACAGTGGTAGATTAAAGATGGTCACAAAGGCTTTGCCACCCTCCCACAAGAATAACAAGGGGCTGAGTCCTCCTGCCCCACTGACTTGAATGCTTTGGCTGCGTTACTTGCTTTGACCAACAGGACCTCAGAAAATGTGATGCAAGAGATGCTTTTGAAAAGCACTTGTGCGCTGGGACTCGCCTGTTTTGAAAGCTGACCTGGACCTGCTATGCTGGGAGGAAATCCATCTGCCCTACACTAGGGGCTGAGAGGACCTCGTGGAGGAGAACAGAGGAACCCAGGTCACAGCTAGCGCCAGTCCCAGGCATGTGGACGAGGCCGTCTTGGCTCCCTGGCCTTTCCAGCCATCATCCCATGTGACTGCATGAGTGAGCCCCGAGGAGACAGCTGGCCAAGCCACAGAATCCTGAGAAAGAACTGTTTCAAGACAGTAGGTTTGGGATGGTTCGTTACACGGCAATAGAAAACTGATACTCTTTGACCAACAGGACCTCAGAAAATGTGATGCAAGAGATGCTTTTGAAAAGCACTTGTGCGCTGGGACTCGCCTGTTTTGAAAGCTGACCTGGACCTGCCATGCTGGGAGGAAATCCATCTGCCCTACACTAGGGGCTGAGAGGACCTCGTGGAGGAGAACAGAGGAACCCAGGTCACAGCTAGCGCCAGCCCCAGGCATGTGGACGAGGCCGTCTTGGCTCCCTGGCCTTTCCAGCCATCATCCCATGTGACTGCATGAGTGAGCCCCGAGGAGACAGCTGGCCAAGCCACAGAATCCTGAGAAAGAACTGTTTCAAGACAGTAGGTTTGGGATGGTTCGTTACACGGCAATAGAAAACTGATACACTTACCCACTCACCAGGATTGCACTCAGTGGCTGTCCTCTCTCAGACGACTTCCCGAAATCCTCTCAGCCTAGAATGAATTTCCCTGAACCCCCTACCCCAACATTGACACAGCGCTTTGGGATGGTAGTGGTTAGTGCAGTTGCCTTCACTAGGGTTATTTGTGTAGGAATCCTGTCTCTTTGGCCTGTGAGTGGCCAGACAGCAGAGTTGGGACCTTCCATATCCCCTACCATACTCAGAAGCTCTGCCTGGTCCCCACTTACTAGGCCCTCAGGGCGCAGGTGAGAACCTGGTCTGTGTCTGTGCAGACACAGCCAGTCGGGTTGGCAGGGGACACATTCCTGGTCTGAGGTCCAGCAGGGCCGCTGACTTGCCCAAGGCCCTTCCTTCCCTGAGCCTCCTGCTTCCTCAGTGGAGACACAAATCCCCGATCACTTAAATTCAAGAGCTTTGAGGCCCCTGCTGATGTGTGTGCAAAAGCATGTAGGAACCAAGTCCAGACCCTGTGTACACTGTGGTGAAGCCCTACTTGGATTGTCACCTGGTGGGGAGCGGGTCCTCCCTTCCCCCTCCTTCTTACCTTCCGGCCGTGGTAGCCCTGGATGCCTGGGTCTCCCTGAGGGGAACCAAGATAAGGCCATTAGAGGGGTTTTCTTGCTCACCCCCCTCCTCCACGTTACCATCCCTCTTCTTTCCAATGACTCCAAATCCTCTGACCTCCACCTCCAGCCAACCTTGGAACAATAGCAGGGACTGTTTGACTGTTTAGAAGCAGTCCTTGTCTTGCAGAGGCTGAGGGAGGAGGGAAGGGTCGACTCGGCAGGGGCACAGGCCCCTGAGGGTCAGTTCTGGTTCCATCACGGGCTCTCTGTGGCACCTGGACAAGTCACTTCCCCCGGGACTCCAACTTTTGCATTTGTGAAATGGCTGGCTGGATCAGTGCTTTGCAACTTCTCTTTCCTGGAGCCACAGGGATTCAAAGGGAGACTCGACACTGGGCTTCCAGATAAGGCTTCGAAAGGAACTGGATGGCCCCTAAGGTCCTTTCCAGTTCTGGCCCCTTAGGAGCCACTGTTTTACTGGGATGTTGTGACAATGTCCTGGGCACCTGAGCTCCCACCTCAGACCACGATCTGTTTGGACAGCCGGGCTGTATTTTCCATACCAGCCACAGCACTTGCTTGGCCTGAGTCCACGCAAGTGCAATCCTTGTGGAAGCCAGTCAATTCCCTCTCATCCCCTTACTCAGTACCTGTCAGCGCGCCACCCGCTACCCACCAGGGAACTTTCCCACCCACTCGATGCATCACCCAGAAGGACCCTCACCTTCGGTCCAGGAGGCCCAGGTAAGCCCTGCAGAAGCAAGAAGAAAGATGAGTGGAGATGGATTCCACCGGCTAATGGTGAGGGCTAAACACGGTAAGACGGTGCAGTTGGTAAAGAATCTGCCTGCCAGCGCAGGAGATGTAAGAGACAAGGGTTCGATCCCTGGGTCGGGAAGATGCCCTGGAGTAGGAAATGGCAACCATTCAAGTATTCTTGCCTGGGAAATCCCATGGCCTGAGGAATCTGGCAGCTACAGTCCATGGGGTTGCAAAGAGTCGGGCATGACTGAGCGTGGACGCACACAAACACATTTACAGTGGAGGTTGTAACGGGTTCCGGATGCGCTGGAGAACAGATCAAGAGGGTCCTCAAAGGGCATCTGAAACCTGCTCAGGGCAAGTGGGGACAACAGGCTCCTGTCCCTCTTTGGAGCCACATGGGTGCCTCGGGCATCTCTGCGGTGCTGGCTCGCTGTAAAATAGGTCAATGGCATCATGTGAAATTGATAGTGTGTTTCGTCCAGGTCCCACCCACCCACCTCCTAACTAGAGCCGCTCCCTGGAAAGCTGACCTTGCCCAGCAGAGCTTGGGTTTTGCCTTTGGCCCTGCCAGCTTGCAGGGGAGCCCTCTGTCTCCATTCCCCACCCCTGGGGCACTGTGACCACAGGAGCCAGCTTGGGGGAAGTGGTGTGAGCCCTGTAGGAGCCCGAGGGAGAGGAAAGGAAAGGCAGGCTCCAGCATGGTCTCGGGCGTGGGTCTGGATGGCAAACACTGGCTGGAGAAAACCATGATGCCTGAGTCTGGCCTATTTCAATTGGTTTCAAAACATGCGTTCTGGTTTTTTTTTTTCTTTGTAAACAACCTAACAAAGAAAACTGCCTGGCTTGGGTTCAGTGACTGGGAGCCCAGTGTGTTCGGGTGAGGGCTGTCAGGAAAGAAGTGGATGTTGAGCACTTTTTAAAATTTCGGTTTGTTTTTTTGGCTTGGTTTGTTTGGTTCAGTTCTCTAAATTCTGCTTCCTTTTAGGTTTTCTGCTTTTCCATCCGTCAGTCCATGGAAGTGAGACTAACTTCCCTCCCCAGGGTGCTGGGGAGAAACCACGGAAATATTTAAAATCCGTTATGGGGATCAAGCTGAGCAGGAGAGCTGGCTCTCCCAGAAAGGTAGGTTTTCACTCTGCTATGCTGCCTTCTGGCCAAGCTGGCTGCCCTGGCTGGCCAGAGCTGTCACCCAGCCTAGGGGGACTCTATATGGAACCTTAGCCTTGGAAGCCAGGGTAGCCAGGTGTGAAGCCAAGTGACGTGGAATGTGGCCATACTCATCGTGGGCTACTTGACAGGGGCACCCCTGACCCAGTAATTCCACTTTTGGGAATCTGTTGCCATGAAAGCATTGGAGATGTGCATACACATTTATGTTTAAGGATGTATCTTACAGAAGGGAACCCATTTACTACATTGTAAAGAGACCCAGTAGTCCTAAAATCTGTATCATAGGAGACTCCGGATGTAAGAAAGGGCATGGTGTACGAGATTAAGTGAAAAGAGTAAAGGATACAAAGTGTTATGCTATTCAAAACATCACCAACCTGAAAAACATTTATGTGCAGAGAAGTCTAAGGAGAAAAATGGAAAGGACTCTCCCCAGCGTTAATGATGGGGAACCCTGGGTATGGGAAAGCAGACAGCTTAAAAATTTTTCTTCGCCTATGTTCCAAATTTTTCACAATGGATATATGATGCTTTTGTAATACGAAAGGAAAACACTTAAAAGCCACGTGGAAAAAACATTATCAAACAGACTGTGTCCTTAATCCCTCTGCCTCTAATAACTGCTGACGTTGGTCTTAGCTCTGGGTAGAGATGCATTTTCTCTAAAGAAGAAGTCCAGGGTTTTCTGAGTTACTCTGCCCTGGTGCTTTCTTGCCTGAAATAGGGCTGAGAAAGAGCTGGGGCTTGGCTAGAGCTTGCGAGCAGATGACCGGGTGGACACTGGGACTGACCTATTGCCTGAGTGTGGTCTTGCCCAGAAGGGTGTCTGTTGGCTCCTCTGGGCCCCTCCTGGCAGTGGTCTAATCTGCAGGCTTGAGGCAGGGTCCTCTTGCCCGACTGGGTGTGTAACTTGGTTAGAAGGTGGCCTGGGAGCGGGAAATCCACACACACCAGCAAAGGCGTGTCTGTTAGGGATGCTAGGCCATCAGACGCCCCCTTGCTACCTCCTTTAGGACACATCGTCCCAACTCGAGTTTTCCTAAGCCCAGGGCGCAGGGGACATCCATCAGCATGGTCCCAGGAACTTTCTCTCCAAGCTCCTCTCTCCTGAGGCTGGGAGAGGCAGGCCTGCTCATGGTTTCCCCCCTGGGAGGCAGTGGCTAAAGTGGAACACATGGTCCCAGGACGTGGTTTCAGAACCAGAGAGCAACCGGTGAGGGTGAGGAGGATGGGCAGCTCCCTCAGGGACGGGGCCAGCCACGCCCCGCAGCCTTGCCAATGTGTTTCTGCCCTTTCAGCAGGGGCCCAGAGTCCCATCGGTTACCCAGTTCCCAAACTTCCAGAGAATTCAGGGGATGGATTTGAAGGAGAGGAGCTGGTGGAGGGCAGGAGGGGTACTTACCGGTGGCCCCACGGGCCCTGGCAGTCCTGGGTGCCCCAGAGGTCCACTAGGTCCGGGAGGGCCTGGTGGCCCTGGTGGGCCTTGGATGCCAGCCTGGCCCTGTTCACCCTGAGGTTGGTGGAAACAAGTGTCAGAGAGAGAGCCCTGGGCTGCGGAACCGACCCGCCCCAGTGCCATGCACCCGGTGAGGCCCCACGTGGGCTCTGGGGGAGGCGGCAGTGGCGTGGCGGTGCGGTGGTGGAGACGCATGCAGAGGCCGGTGGCGGTGAGGAGGAGGCCGAGACACTAGGCCTCCAGAGGAGAGGCTTCCAGAGAGGATCTGCTGCCTGAGCTGCTGCGGTGGCAGAGGCAGAGGAGCAGGCGAGTGGCCCTCGGCCCAGCCGAAGTCCTGTTCCCAGGTTGGTCCGATGCCCAGGGTCCAGCCAAGGTGGCCGGCAGCCTCGGCCTGTCTCGACCCCTCCCTGTGTGTGGCGGGCCCGCCGTCTCCGCGCCCTGGCCTCCCGGCCTTCAAATGAGAACAGTTGTTCCTTGTTTCCTGACACATTTTGTCATCTCTGATTATCTGGCCCAGAGGATCAACTGAGTCCTTAGGTCAGAGGCCACAGAATTTGGCTTAGCTCACCAAACAATTGGGCAAGAGATTTTATGTTAAAAAAGAAATATGGCTTGGTAGCTTCTGCTGAAAAAAATGGAGCCTGGGGCCACCTAGACCCATATTGCCAGGGGGCTGCCATCAGCTGGGCTCTCCGGGACCCTCAGGTCCCACCCTTCCAAACCATTCTGTGTGCAGCCTGCTTTGTCATTTGTGTGATCTGTGCCTGACCTCAGAGGACAGCTGAGTTTGCAACCCTTTGGTTGAGTTTTGAAGATGTGAAGTGCTTCGTGCCTTTCTGGAGTCGCTATTATTATTCTTTTTCCTTATCCTGAAGCCTTTGTCACCCCACCCCATGCAGGTGCCCAGGGTGGACCCAGAGCCCAGGGGGTAGGGGTGGGATCGTGTTCCCTCAGGAGGAGGAGAGAGCCTGATCCACGTGACCCAGCTCTCGGGGCCGGGCGCCAGCCCGTGTCATCCTCGATCTATGCAGACCAGCGTCGTTAGGTTGCTTTCTCCATGACCTCTCTGGGGAGGTTCTGGGTTCAGCTCTTGCTGAGGGGTCCAGCCCTGCAGACAGACTCAAGTAGAGCAGTCTGGCAGGTGTGAGGGCTCCAGGCTGGGATGCAGGAGGTCCGGGTGGCCAGACTCCAGGCCAACCCACGCTTCTCAGTGTGATCTCAGGAATCCTTTATAACACTGTACATAGAAAAGGGGCCTGGTGATGCTTGCTGCAAGCCCCATATCATAAATAGGAGTGCGGGAACTCAGATTTTAGCAGCATCCGCTTGAACCATCTCTCCAGTGGGATATCCTAGGACAGAGGCCACCAGCAGTGCCACTCTTGGCCTGAGCGACATCCTGGCACACCCTCTAAGAATCCACTTAAGGGCTCGGAGAGTCCATGGTGGAGAAGGCAGGTGCAGAGATGGGTCACCAATCCCGTTTTACAGAAGAGAAAATGGAGGCTCAGAGAAGTTGGGCACCCTGACCAAGGTCACATGGAGAATTTGGGGGGAACTGGAATCAAAACCCAGAACTCTAGACTTTTCTATTCATTCCAAATAAGCCCCCAGCAAAAACTGCTCACCATCCAAATTTCTGCACTTTGGCAAAGACCTTCAATGCCACCTGCTAAACACATCATTTTTTTCAACTAATGTTAAACCCAATGTTTAAGCATCTTACAGAGCCTGTGAAATCAATATTGGTTTATTGATTGGAAATGGACAAGCCTTTTTTGTGTCCCACGGTGGCCGACAGAATAGAAAGCTTATTCTCAAGGCCGAATCTGCAGCAGGAAAGACAGGGGTCCCTATTCTCTCTCTACTTTAGAAATCAGATCAGGGCATCACAGAAAGCTCTGGTGTATCCTCCTCCTGCTCTTGAAAAGGGAGGCACTAACATGCCTGGCCCCTCTCAGTTTCTTGCTCTGTAAGGTGGCGATGAAGATGCCAGTTCCGCTGCGTGGTGGCCCGTGTGGGATTACATGGGATAATCCGTGTAGAATTCTTACAACAGAGCTTGGAGCCCAGCAAGGGCTCAACACATCGCAGTCAGTGCAACGAGGGCCAGGAGGTGGGTGACGGGGGCCGAGGCAAATGGCTACTCTGAGAGCAAGGACTTGGCTCTCAGGAAACGGGGTCTGACATGGGGAGGGGGGCTGAGAATGGGGTGGGCCTGGTGCTTCTCTGAGCTGCCAGTGAGCCCCCTGAATAACCAGGCGTTGGGTAAGTGCTTGGAGGACATGGAGGCTCTCGAGGATTCGGCTGGTGTAATGGGATATGGAGGCTTGGGTAGCACACGTGTCACGTGTCCCTCTGTATTTTTAGCCATTAATTAGAGTAATTTTTCAGGCTTGTTCAATCAGATGCCTGAACTTTCAGGCCCCTGGGCTCCTGAGTCAGCCCAGATGTTGGCTCCAGGCCCTGCTGTCAGGCTTTCAGAGAGCATCTCAGAGCCCTGCCACTTCCAGCACTCCTGCGACCTTGGGGGTCACCTCTGACCAGTGTGAGCAAGGCTAGGGGTGCAAGGGCAGCCATGGAATCCCTGGCCTGGCATCAAGCTGCAATGCCTCTGCCTGGATCCCTGGGTCTGTGCTCTCTTGCTCTTTGTTCTTTGTGATCTGGTCCTATCCCAGCCTCCTTGGCTTAGTAAGGCAGGAAGAAGGAAGCAGTTGCTCACAATGATCACACCTGTTGGTTGTGAACTACATTTCCTCTGTAAATTCCCTTGCTTCTCAAACTCAGGTTACAAGTGATCAGATGCTAAGCAATCTGCATTTCTAAATATAAAGGGTATAGGTCCAACTGAGAGAGCCCTGGGTGTGGAGTCTGAGGACCTGACTGCCGGTTCCCACTCTGTCTCTTGCTGTTTGTGCCACCTTGGGTACAGATTCACCTCTCTGAGCCTCCGTGTGGTTTCAGTGCTTAACTCTGCCAGGAAGTATTCCCAGTGCTCTGCATACAAAATAACCCTATACAGTAAGAACCATTATTATTCTCATTTTACAGATGAGAAAACAGAGGCACAGAAAGGTTAAGTAACTTGCCCCAAATTGCATAACTAGTAAGAGTTGGAGAATGTGGGTGCTCTGCAGTTTACTGGCTGTGTGACCTCAGGCAACTTACTTAATGTCTCTGAGCCTGATTTGCTCATCTGTGAAACAAGGATGATCATGCCTAACTCATACAACCATTGTGAGAATGTAAACAAAAGCAGGCTGTAAAACGCATAGCCTGGTGACTGGCACACAGTGGCGGCTGTTTTGCTGGCTGTTGTGAGCAGTAACAGTGAGATGGTGGTTGAGGCTTCTGGGCCTGGATGCTGTGTAGTTCCACGTATATGGCATTTGCAGGTCCATCTTTGTCTAATTTAATGTAAGGGGAGTGCAGTGAGATTCTGCTTTTGCCAACAGCCCTGGCTCAGATGGTAAAGAATCTGCCTGTAACGCAGGAGACCCAGCTTTGATCCCTGGGTCAGGAAGATCCCCTGGAGAAGGGAATGGCCACCCACTCCAGTATTCTTGCCTGGGAAATCCCATGGGCAGAGGAGCCTGGAGGGCTACAGTCCACGGGGTTGCAAAGAGTCAGACATGACTGAGCGACTTTCACTGTCACAGCCCCAGCTGGTTCGTCAGGGCCCAGAGACTCGCCAGCCCCTGGGAAGCCCCGTTTGGTCTGGCCAAGGGAGGTGTCTACCTGGAAGGTCCGCCTTTTAATGACTGGGGGTGGAGCCAGCCGCACTGAATTGAGGAGAGGCAGCAGCTGAGGAGAAAGATGAGTTGGAAGGCCAGAGGGTAGAGGCCAAAGATCGCAGGTGTTCAGGAGGGTCGAAAGTCCGCCAGGAAGGCAGGGTGGCCGAGAGGGAGGGAGGAGAGGAAGAGAGAAGAGAGATTAGCGGGCTTGAGGCACTGGAGGGAGGGCGTGGACAGGCCGCTCGAGGCTTGTGGGTGCGCGCTGAGCTTGCCCTTGGACGGCACCCCATCCCTGGGAGGAGGCAAGCCCCCGGGGTGTTGGCAGCAGCACTCCCCAGTGGGGAGGGGCCCCTGGCCAGGCCTGCCCTCCATGGCCAAGCCGGACCGCAGAGGCCTCCTGACACCCTGCCCAGCGTTGCACTGCCAGGCCCCCGGGTCCCTGGTCGTGGACAGAGGCTGTAGGGCTGAGGGGAACAGACTCTGAGGCTCTGACTTGGGAGCCGCAGGATCAGCCTAAATTGGTACTTGAAGCCAGGCTGGTGGGCGGCCACCCCTGGGTTCTTTTTTCGGCTGGACGAGAAGGGCTGGTGTCAGCGAATCTGGGGAAGATGGTCAAGGGCAGAGCCGAGCCCGGCTCCCGGGGGCTGAGCAGGAGGAGGGTGTGACCAGTGTGGGCACCAGCTAAGTGCTACTGAGGCCTCACTCGGGGGCTTGGAACATGGAGGCTGGACAAAGACGTCTCTGGCATGTTCAACCACTTTTTTGGGAGGATGGGGCAGGGAGGAGAGAGGCAATCATGTTAGCTAACGCAATTTTCATTTCTGGAAATTCTGCCTACTTCCAGTCTCTCTATCCAGTGGAGGTGAGCACCCCGCAGCTTTAGGAAGCGGTTAGAACCCATGTGAAAAGAGAGGGCATATAATCCACCTCTTGTTTCTGAAAGCATTGTAGCTCACACAAGGTGGCTGGGAGGAGCATTAGGAAGCAAGTGCTGCTTGGGCTGAGGATGCACCCAGCCAGGGACCCGGGAGCCTAGTCACGGCATTTCTGGGTCATTGCCACCTTCATGGGTAGCTGCTTCGCGAGGAGCCCCAGCCTTCCCACTGGGGCCTGGGAATGTGCAACGTTGGGCTCTGTGTCCATGGAGCCTCTCACCAGAGGGGCCCAGAGACCTTCCAGAACCTACAAACCTTCAGAGTAATTATCTGGTTGGAGCGCAGAGCTGCTAGAGCGCCACTTAGGTACTTCTGGGGTGGGGTAAGGGGAGGGGTTGGGGGGAGAAGGGCAACGGGGAGAGTGAGTGCCAGGCTCAGATACCAGCTCCCACTCCCAGGGCACCCCAGACACCCACTGTCCATCCGCCTCCCCCTGTCTCCCTGGGGATGCTGCAGGCTGGCACAGAGGCCCAGACCACATGGATCATGTATCTCGTGGGCTGGGAGGCCTGCCACCCATCTCAGGCCTGCAGACCCCTCAGAAAGGCAACAGCCCCCCTACCCGAGAAACATCCTGCTTTCCTATCACTTCCAGATGAATGGAAGGTGCCAGCTGCCTTGCCCTGCCCATCAGCTGGATCCCCAACTCCACTCTCACCCAGCCTGACTTGTTACCCACCCTGGCGCAGTCATAACCCTGGGTTTCTCTGCAGCCTGTGGCCAAGTGCTGGAGCCTTCCATCCCTGCTGGCTCCCTCTTCCTGGGTTGGGCTCAAGGGCAGAGTCCCTCCCTTCTCCCTGCCCCATGCTCAGAGCTAATGACACACCATCAAAGCGGCTACAGTTGTGTTGTCTTTGCTGCTGGGGGATGCTGTCTTTCTTTTGGGTAACATAACAATCCTGTGAGCCCATCGTTTCAAATAAACACAGCTGACCTTCTATTATTGTATCGGGATCAGGCTGGCCGGAACACCAGGGCCCCTGACTCCCTGGAGCACATGCCTCCGACAGGCTGGCTCTGTCTGCACTGCCGCCGGCCTGCCTGCGCCCCCTACCCAGCCTTGGCCTCACCCCCAGCCCAGCCGCTCACATTCAAGGCTGCGCCCTGCCTCTGGCCTCTCTCTGGCCTGGGAACCAGAGGTCAGCACCTAGCAAGGCCCTCCCGGGGCCTTTTGGAGCCAGGTTGGTTGACTCTGAGTCTGGCTAGTCTTTCTCTCCACTCTCTCAAGTCCCCTGCCTGGCAGAGGTAGACGGCCAGGGTGGCCACACTGTGTGTATTGGGGGCACAAGGCAACCCGCGACAGGGGAATGGACACCTAAAGATGCCTGTCATCCCTGTCCCTGCTGCCAGGGGCTGAGAGCGGCAAGGCGATCCACAAAACGAGGGGTGTCACAGCTCACTGGGGCTCTTGCACCTTCACTCCCCCCTGCCCCTCCTCAGCCCCACCCCCAAGAGTGGCTCTCAACGTTACTGCACACATCTGAGGGCCCTCAACAGGACTA
This sequence comes from Aepyceros melampus, assembly GCA_006408695.1. Lineage (NCBI taxonomy): Eukaryota > Metazoa > Chordata > Mammalia > Artiodactyla > Bovidae > Aepyceros > Aepyceros melampus. The sequence continues at coordinate 528,695 of SJXQ01005646.1, forward strand.
CAGCAGGCTTTGGGCTTCGTATCCTGGCGTGTAGCAAGGGAACGGAGGAACTGGATCGGGGGTGGGGAAGAGCAGAACACTAGCCCTGAAAGCCCCACTGCAGTTGGAGCGGCTGCCTTGACTCTTAGGCAAAACAAAGACTTCACTCTTGCACTGACAGTCAGCTTCCAACTATCTCCCAGCATGCAGGTCTGGGTCATCTGAAACAATGACTAACCCAAAAGTCCCTGTGATTTGGCCAGGGCAGGCAGACAGCCGGGCAGCCGGCCAGACAGACAGACACACAGAAACGCCGGGTAGGGAGCCAGACCCAGACTCACACAAGTTGCACAGCCTTATGTTGAAGGCCACTTGCAGAGGAGTGCACAGCCAGGCACTTGGAGCTCCAGATACACACACACTGGGGGCTCCCAGGCCCAGCCAGCACGGGGGCAGATACACAGAGACGCACAGCTCTGCACAAACACACACACGCTGATCACCAGGCACAACCCTGGGGGCCGGCCAGACGTCCTGCCCCCATCATGGCGCTGCTCTGTCTGCCGACTGCAGAGGGTCTGTGTGTGCCCGGCCCCAAGCACTGTAGGGAAGAGGAGGCTAAGTTGGGGGCTGTGCCCCAGGGATGGATCAGTTTTCGGGGTTCACTTACCCGGTGTGGGTACTCGCCACACTGACCCTAGGGAAGAGAGGGAAGGAGAGGAGGTGTTAGGCACTTGTTGGGAGGTGGACCCTGGGGAGCAACCTCAGGACCCGGGACACACCACGCACACGCGCGCGCGCGCACACACACACACCACCCGCCTCCGTGCTCTGTCTGAGTCCCTCCCTCATGCCTGCTTGGCAGCGGGGAAGAAACCCCCAGGGCCTGCCTGCATATGGCCCCACAGACCAAGGGCAGGACTCTGCCACCATACATCATGTGCTGTGACGGTGGAGTCAGGGTTGTGCTCCAGGCCTGGCTGGGAGTATCTTCCAGAAAGGTCCATCCTCTGCATGGGCCCTAAACAGGAGTCCCTGGATGGGAATAGTGGACACCAAGGCAAGGGCAACGAAGCCCTCAGACATGCCTTTTTTGAGCTGGGGTGCCAGATCCCTGCACCATTCATTTGGGGGCAAGCCCAGCAGAGCCCCCATCAGAAACTCAAGAAGGCTGGGAAGAGGGCCAAGCCAGGAGTTTACAAAATGGACCCCCTGAAATCCTAGAGGCTCATGGGAGGTGGTCAGGAAATACTATGGGGGTGGCAGGTGGGATGCATAGAGAAAGAGGCTGTGAAGGGCCAGGCTCCAGGCTGTCCCCTTCCCTCAAGAAAAGACCCCCACCCAAGGCAGCCTCCCTCTTCTCTCATATACTGAGTGCCACAACGGGGTTCCCTGCTTCTGTTGATAAAAACTGAAGTTTGAAAATAACCCTTTCTACCTGTTGGAAGACTGCTTCTTGAGATGAAAATTCTAGAAAACCCCCATTGGCTTACCTTTTCTCCCTTTTGTCCTTGAGGTCCCTACAAAGAGATGGAAATCAGAGTCAGAAACCGAGGCTCAGGACTCAGGGCCCGAAGCCTCTCTGCTGGAAAGCCCTGGGGTGAGATACCAACCGGCTGTCCCCAGGGACCCGCCAGACCCTGAAGGAAGGAAACACGCACAGGTGAGTGGAACACAGAAGACGGGCGGAATCAGTCAAGCAGGCCTGCAAGGGATTGTGCAAGAAACTTTGTGGAAGGCCTGAGTCCCGAAGGCCAGGCTTAGCCACCCACGTCTGGTCTTCCTGTGCCCGAGACAGTCCAGCTACTGTGGCCCCGCTTCTTCATCCACCGGCAGACATGACTAGGTGTGCCCTGCTCCCCGCACCTGACTACGATGAAGAGCAGGTGTCATCTTTCATTTATCCCTGCACCTGCCAGCATTCTGTGGGCGGCCCCAGCGGAGGCTGCATGGATGTGCGGCACAGGGCTCTGCTACCGCCGGACGCCCTGCACTCTCAGGCCATTTCCTCTCAGAACTGAAAGCACATTCTAACTCCTACCCTCCGCAGCCTCAGCATCAAACCCACTGAGCCAGAAGGGCTTCTGGGGACACGGGGGCTGGGGCAGTGTTCCAGACATCAGGAACTTTGGAGGAAATTTTGGCCAAAGAGATGAAGCAGGAATTTCATCTCTGTGTTCTGGGTTCCTTGGAGGAATGTAAGGGCCTCAGAGCTCCCCTCCAAGGGGTCTGGTCAAAAGCTCGCAGGGCTGAGAAAGGAGCCTGGGTTCAGGGTGGACCCCAGTTCTCTGAGGGGGCATGCAGAGTCCGGCTGGCTCTCTCAGGGGCCTGACCTGAGGCCGGGGCTGAGGAGGCCTCACGCTTGGCTGGTGTGGAGCCGAGAGGGAGACGGAAGGCGCCCCTTGTTTTGAGGACCCCCTTGGGGGCAGGCTTTGGGACACGCTGAGCTCACGCCCACACTGGCCCGAGAGGAAGGTACTGGCGTCGCTCCTTCTCCCAGATGAGGTGATGGAGACGAGGCCCTGTGGCTCGGTGAACAGTGGCAGCACTGGGACCATGAAGATCCAGCTGTGTCCACTCTGCTGCGTGCTCTGAACTGAGTTGGAACCCCGGGGGGCGGGGCTTCCGAACTTGGCTGGAGTCACAGGCAGTGCCCCAACCCCTGGGGCTCTGAGGTCCCTTCCAGCCACCATCCTGAGGGCCTCTGAGAGCCCGTCTGCCAGGCCAGTCTCTGTAGGGCTTGGAGACTTCAGGATCCCCATGGACAGATCCATCTGGGTGGATGAAAGGCCTCCTTTTGTCCCTGACTTGCTAACTGGGCCAGTTACCAAACTGGGAGATTCCCAGGAGGTTGTGGGAAGGGACAAGTGGTCTTTGGGACAAACCATGTGGCATCGCAGCCCATGTGGTTGACCAAGTGTTTAGTATCAAGTTCAACAGACTATGATGCATCGGCAGGGGACCGAACTGCAGGGGACCAGGCCACCTTCCCTGGGGATAGAGAGAGGAGTATGATGAGAAAGGGAGGTCCAGAGACCCAGCAAAATAACCCGAGGGTCTGGGACTGCAGAGACACGAAGGATTGAGTCTGGACATCCCAAACGGTGGTCCACGGGACAATCACGGTCCCCAGGGACATTCTGCTGAACCCACACACTTTTATTTCAATTACCTGCCAATACTGAAGAGCATGGAGAGTGCAACAAATATCTGAGTTTCGAGTTTCTTTTAAGTGTTTCAAGGTCCAGCAACACCTGGCACCAGCAAGCTCTTGAGGCTGCCCCTTTAGGACAGGTCGGGGTCAGGGCAGTATGCCACTGGTGGTGTTTCCTCTGGACCAGGCACTGTTTGAAACGCTTGATGTGAATTAACCCCTCCCACCTTGTGACCGCCCTGTGAGTGGTGGGACAAGATGTGAATTCGGAGTCCTGGTTCTCCTTTACACCACTGGTGGGACCCTGATCCTGTCTGCACCTTACGTCAGGTTCTCGGGGCTATCGGGAGGTGGGTGGGGCAGAGGTGACCCCCCTTTCTGACAGGTGAGGACACAGGTTAAGCAGGGCAGGGCGGGATAAGCGCCAGCCCTCAAGCTGGACGCCTGACAGGTGGTAAACCATCCGGGAAGGGAGGAGAGTGGGAGATGGACAGCTGATAGCAGGCCGAGATAATGACACTAGATGGCATGTGGAATTAATAGCTTGGGGTCCCTGCGCCAAGCCAAACAGGAGCCTAATGGCTCTGTGGCCTGTTGTATTCTTATGGATGACCATGAGGCAGATGGGGGAATCTATCACACCGATGTGGGTTCATGGTAGAAGGGATGGCCTCACCCTCTCCCTGCCCCACTCAAATTTGTTCTGACTCCAGAACAGACGGGTAAGATTCATGGGTGGTTAACTGGGGTGGGGCAGAGGGAGGGCAGGAGGAGGAGCCCCTTAGAAGGGTCCTTTTCTTTCTAAACAAAGGGCCCTGGCACAAAAGGAGGCGTGGTGGAGGGTAAGATCCTACCTTGTGGGTCTCAATCCCATTCTGTTACTTACGAGCTGTGTAGCCTTAAGCACCATACTCAGCCACCCTGAGCCTCTATCTCCCCTTCTATAGCGTGGAGGACGATAAGCTGTCATGATGAGGATTAGGGTGCAGTGCCCAGCTGATGGCCATCACTATCACTTCTGGGGTTGCACGGACTGTGTTAAGGCTCTGCAGAGGGTGCGAAGGAGCAGGAGGAAGGTGGGGACCGTGGTGTGTTTCCCCAGGTCTGCTGTCTGCCTGGCTGGGGCAGGAGCGCCTGGGGCCCTGGGCAGCCCAGAGCAGGGAACACTAGAATGTCAGGCTCAGGGCTTCCTTGGTAAAGGGAAGAATCTGCTCAGCGGTAAAGAATCTGTCTGCCCATGCAGGAGACACGGGTTTGATCCCTGATCCTGGAGGATCTCACATGCTATGGAGCAACTAAGCCTGTGTGCTACAACTATTAAGCCTGTGCTAGAGCCCAGGAGCTGCAACTACTGAGCTCACAGGCAGCAATTGCAGAAGCCCGTGAGCCCTGGAGCCCACACTTGGCAACAAGAGAAGCCACCACGTGGAGAAGCCCGCACACCGCAACTAGAGAGTAGTCCCAGCTCGCCACAACTAGAGAAAACCCTGTTCAGCAACAAAGACTCAGCATAGCCAAAAATAAATAAATAAAATTATTTTTTAAAAAAGAAAATCAGGTTCAGGACGTAATGCTGGATGGACACGCCTCACTCTCAGTGTGAGTGCTGAGCATGAGTGATGGTTTGGGGACACTAGCTGCCAGTTCTGACACTCTCTGGCCCTCTCTTTCCTCATTACTCAGGTGGAGAAGTCTCCTGCCCCTCTCCTCCCTGCGCTGAGTAAGTGGGATGCATGGCACCCAGCTGGGGAGTGACCCTGGGGCAAGCACTCCCTCCACTGGGCAGGGTTTGTTAGCCCAGGAGGGCCAGTCTGACCCCCCTCACTCCCCGCCCTTTAGAGAGCTTAGGGTTAGGGTGAGCTGGCCTTACCATCTCCCCCTTTGGTCCTGGCCGGCCCTGGAAGGAGAAGAGCAAGTGAGCTGCTTGCAATCAGGACCCCCTTCCCGACGGCTGCCCCTCTCATGAATATCTGTGTCTGCGGCAATTGTCAAGAGGGTTGAAATGGACAGAGAAGTGCTCTGGATGGGCAGCAGCCTCCCCATGGACTTGGGCATGTGTGGGGGCTCAACCAGGATGGGAGACCCCGAGGAGAACACAGGAGGCACCCCGAGCTGCTGGGGTTGGGGTTTGGGGAGTGAGGGTGTGAGCTAGAGCCCGGGCTCCTTTCAGAATAGCAGGTTGAGCTCTTCAGCCCTCTTCTCTCCCCTCCTCACTCCTTTCCAGCTCCTTCAGGAGGCCTGGAATCAGCAAAGTCTAGGATGGCTGTTGCTCCAGATGCTGAGGGCACAGTTTGGCTGTGGACTTGTACCCACAGGGGTTGGGGCAACTCTTTCTAATGGCCTCTCCTCCCCTTCTCATTGGCAATGACTGTATACCCCAAGAACATTCATTTTTATTTAAAGCACCTTCTAAGGAGTCAGGGTCTCGAGAAGGCTAAAAGAGCCCAGGTTAGTGATCTGGACTAAGCAAGGGGGAGGAGCCCACAGTATGAAAGAGGCCACTCACCGGTTTGCCATCGAGCCCAATGGGACCCTGAAAGATAAACAGGCCAGATGTGAAGACAGCATCACAGGCGTTCTGGCAGACAGACAGCCTGGGGGTGGTTAAGGACACAGGCTCTGGACTAAGAAGGTAGGGTTCATGTCTCTGCTTCACCACTGGCTGTTATGAAACAGGTAAGCCTTGGCTTCCCATTCTAAAATGGGGAATAAAGTAATCTCCCACATGAGGTGTTTGTGAGGAGTGAATGAAATGCCACCTGCCCCATGCCTGGCACCTGACAGGTGGCAGTCACCTTGATACCAAAATCCTTCTCACCCCAGAGGAGAGTGGATGGTGTGTTCCTGGATAGCAGGGCCAGCCAGCCCGAGGCTTGCGGGAAAGGCCTGCCTCCTATCCTGCTCTCAGAATCTGTCTTAGGCCTTAGGAGGGGCTCCCCGGACATTCAGATGGCCAGTCGACTGCCCCACACCCCAGGTGGATTAACCCTCAAAGCCAGGTTGGAGGTGGCTTCCACGAGAGGCATCATCTTCCCCAGAGTCCACAGGCCAGCTGGGCTTCCTGGCTTCCTTGCAGCCTGTCTGGCCTGCCACGCCTCTAGTTCCACGTTGATGTCCCTATCCTTTTCTGCACTGTGAGTGCAGGCTACTCTCCTTGGCGGCTTTTTGTGAAAGCCAGCGGGAGGGGGTCCTTGCTGATGGGGGTTTAGAAGTGCACAGGCAGCTTGAGGGCCAGGCCTGCCTGAAGTTCAATCACCCAGCCAGGACCAGGGGTCTCTGCAGACACAACTCACCAGTCCTCTCCACTTACCGGAAATCCTGGAAAACCTCGGGTGCCCGGCTGACCCTGAAAAGAGTGGGAGAGGAGTGAGGATGGGCGAGGAGGTGAGGAAGCCAAACCTTAGTCCCTGGTTCACCTGGGCTCCCAGAGGGTCCACGGTTTCCCTCCTATTCTGCTGTGATCGTTCTGGGAGACGCAGCCTGGGAGGCAGGATGGGGAAAGATGGGCATGGACCATCATAGGAAATCTCCTCCAGGGACTGGAGGTGGGAAAAGGGAACACAGGTGGTCAGCCTCCTTTGGGTCTTTCTGGGAAGTAGCTCCCTGAGCTCCTCATTGCTCGTCTGGATGCTCTGAACCCCTACGTGGGAACAGGGTGGAGAGCAAGGACGCTGGGGACTCAGCCTACAGCACACTGAACTCCTTGACTGTGATTATCCAAGTCCTCTTCATTTACACAGTTAGTGCTCATGGCCACCTATCTAAGGATGGTTTGGATATCAGAACTGACCTTCGGAATGTGTTTTCAGGCCAGAACAGGTCAGATTGTCCACTGTCCAGTGTCCCTTCACCTCAGCTAATGGGGCTCTCCTAGCTGGACAATGTTTGATACCCCCCATCTTTGTGAGGTGCAGAGGCATCATGCCCATTTTCCCCAGGGTGCAAAGTACACAGATCGGTATTCAGGTTGGAAATTTGAGGCAGGTTCATTGGCCACAGTCCAGTGGTTTATGATCCAGATTCAGGACAAAGAAGAGTGGAGGTGAGAAGAAGGCTGAGGCTGTGCAGATCCAAGGCTGGGGTGGGATGACCAGGAGGTCCAAGGTGAGAGAGAGTTGAGAAACCTGGACCCCATCACTCCCCATCTGAAGAACTAGCCAGGATTCTCTTTTGCTCACGTATCTTTCAAGGTCAGCCTCAATCTCATCCCGGTGCATCACTTTAGCTCCTTTTGTGCCTCACCTTCCCACCTACTCTCTGCCTGGGCACCCTGGCTGACCTGCCTGTCCCTGGACACAGTTCATCCTCCACATGACTAGCTCTAAGCTTGGAGTCTCCCCTGGGCTGAGATGGCCTCGGTCTCTTCCCAAGTCTGGGGTTTTGAGTCAGGCAGACTGAGTTCTGATCCTGTCTCCACCTCCACCGAGGGCTGTGTGACTTGGAGCAAGCTGCTTATCTTCCCCATGCCTCAGTTTCCTCATCTATAGAATGGGACTAGCTATATAAACAAACAGGGTCATTCAATTATATCTTCAGAGCCTATTGAGATGGTAGCTGCCATCATCACGGTAACCTGAGCTGAAATTTGTTAAACTGAACTGAACCTAAGGGGCACCAGAACACAGTAAGGTTGCTTTTGATCTGATATGTCCCAGGGTCAGTGGAGGTTTGTCCTTGCCAAGCAGTGGATTCAAATCAGACCCTGTATCTATAGGAGGATTTCTCTGGGTCCATCTGCTGTAAACATGAAACCTCTCCGGGCTGCTCGGGTCCTCCTTGAAGCTGTGGACTTGAGTGTCCAGAGGCCTCTGCTCAGGGGACATGGCTGGGTGGGACTGGGTCCCTGTGGGCAGAATCCATGCTCTGGTCAGGCGAGTAGCACACTGGAGCATGCTGCGGGCCTGGGATGGCTTGTGGAAAGCATCCAAAAGGGCAAGAGGGTGGAGATACCACTCATGTAGCAGAAGGGCCCAGGCTTCTCTCCTCTCAAGGATAAGTGATGCTAAGAATAGCACAAAGGAGAAAACCCGGAAACCTCCCAGTGTAAACTCTCAGTTACGCTGAACACTGAGAGGCCCGAGGAAAAGGTCAGGAGGAAAGGATTCCAAGAAACATCTTCAGTCCCACTCCGGGTAATATTTACATGGTGGGGATAATCACATGGTGTGCTAATTACAGAGCCGTCCCTGGTAGCAGGATGCGTCTCTCCAACCCAGAGCCAAGTCTGGGGCTAACCAAGGCTTTTTCAGGAGATCTTGGGAAGGATGTTGTCATTGACCAGCTGGAAACTGGGACTCCACTTCCTTGAGAGGTTGGAGATTGGGGAGGCACAGGGAGAGGCTTGAAACTGGATTTTAATTTCTATCTCTTCCCATCTATGCCGAAGGGGGACATCTCTTCCAATGGTTATTGACTGGCTGTATTTATTTGGGAACTGCCTGTGTGCATTCTTTACCAGTAACTCCTACTGCATTGCTTATCTTTTTCCTACTGACTTGAGTAAAGCTGTTTGACAAGAATAGTAACTAGGAGTCATATGTGTTGCAAATATTCTTTCCAATTTGGCATTTGTCTTTTTTATGGTATAGTTTCTGCCATATGGAAACTCTATATCTATGTCAACAAATGTATCAATATTTTCCTATGGTTTCCAGGTTTTAGGTCACGTTTTGAAAGACCTTCCTCAGTTCAGAAATATAAATGTTTGCTCATGTTTTGTCCTCTAATTTTAAGGCTGCATATTTTATAACTTAGTATTTTGTTCATTTGAAATTTATTCTGACTTCTAAGCTGTTTGTAGTTGTCTCAGCATCATTTCCTGAACAATCTATCTTCTTTTTCTATTGGGAAGTGAAGTCTTTATCATGGACCAAATTTCAAGATGCATTTAGCTTTATTTCTGTTCTGTTTGTTGTTTTCATTGCTCTGTTTTACAATATGTTTTACTATCTAGTAGAAGAACTACACCTCTCCTTCCTATGCCCCTTTCTCTATTTTTCAAAAAGTTTCTGAAATTCTTACAAGATTTTTTTTCCAAATGAAATTGAATATTGTTTCACTGAACTCCTAACCAACCCCCAAATTCACTGGTATTAGAATCATGTTAAAATTATGGACGATAGGTTTATTTGTAGATTAATTTGCTGATTAATATTATGTCCTTCTATACAAGAACAAGGGCTTCCCTGGTGGATCAGATAGTAAAGAATCTGCCTGCAGAGCTGGAGACCTGGGTTCGATCCCTGGGTCAGGAAAATCCCCTGGAGAAGGAAATGGTTCTTGCCTGGGAAATCCTATGGACAGAGGAGCCTTGCAGGCTACAGTCCATAGGGTTGCAAGAGAGCTGGACACGACTTAGGGACTAAACAACATCAATATAAGAACAAGGGAAATAAGCTTTATGTTGCTTTCTAAAATCTCTTCCCTTAATTCAAGGCCAGGGTAGAGAGGGAGCCAGGTGGATCTCTATGTCTACTCCTCCCTTCCTTTCTCCTGCCTGTATGTGCAGGGTAAGGCAACATAGACGAACCAAAGTTTCTGCTTGGAGAGAAACTTCCCTCCTGGCTGACCTCTCAAAGAGGGCCAGTCACGGATCTGTCCAGAGCCTGCCTCATTCCACCTCCCCCACCCCAAGTCAGTGCTGACCATCTTTTCAGCAGGACTCTGTGCTAGTAAACACTTACTCACGCTGGGGAGAGTAGGGAAGACAGCCCTGCTTTGTGCAGCATTTGCCAATTTCTGGAAATCTGTGATTCTGTAAATACTCTCATCACAGCCCATTTTAAGCCTTCCAGCCAGCCTCGCACCTGCAGCCTCTTCTAAACATGCTCAGTGCTGGAGCCGGAAGGATCAGGGGCACTCTGTGAACTGCAAGTTTGGTCATGTCCCCCCTTAGCAAAACATAACCCAAGGGATAAAGTCCCAACTCCTGGGCATCATGTCCTTCACAACTGGTCCTTGCTCACCTCGACAACCTCCTTCTCACCATCCTTGCTCTTGCTTTGTTCTAGAAGAAACTTTCCTGGGACTTCCCTGGTGGTCCAGTGGTTACGAATCCACCTTACAATGCAGGGGCATTGGTTTCAATCCTTTGTTGGGGAACTAAGATTCCATATGCCAGGGAGCAACTGAGCGTCCGTGCTACAACTACTGAGCCCACGTGCCCCATTTAGTCTGTGCTGCAATGGAAGACTCTGCGTGGCACAACTAAGACGCAACACAGCCAAATAAATAATTTTTTAAAAAGAACTTTGCCCATTTCTCCAGTAGTTTACAGGAATTGCACCTGCCTTGGAAGCTCTGCTCCTCCTTGATCACAGTGTAGTTACCTCTTCCTCCTGGAAGTTCTCCCTGCCTGCCTTCACCCCAGGTCAGGTGCCTCTCTCCATGTCCCTCATTGTTTCCAGCCAAGCACTGACCATCTGGACTATAATCACTATAGGGTGGTTTCTCTCTGCAAAAGGGTAAGTGGGAGGCAGTCAGGTTTTCATCGTCTACACAGGATCTAGGATGCAATTGGTGCCTGACAAATATTAATGGAATGAATACATGAAGACACATCCCGCAGGTGTATCAAGCTGGCTGTGGGGTGTCTCCCTGTGAGTGAGGGCTGGAACTTTAGATAGCTCTTCCTTGTCTCTGAAGAAGAGCTCGGGGCTCTGGGGAGGAACAAGCTCCCTTTGAGATAGTGGGCTAAGAAAGCCCAGTGCCTGCAGGGCCAGCCAGCGTCTCAGGGTCCCAGCCTCCAGCTCAGCTTAATGGGGCCCATTGTTCTGGCATCTTGAACCATCCTTCACCAAAGTGCGTGGAGGTCCCCTCTTTGCAAAGACCATTTCTAAAGTTCCAAGAGAGGAGGCAGGTGGCCCCTAGAGCAGCAAGGCTGGTTCTCATTAGCAGCGTGTATTCCAGGCCCTTCCTGGCTGAGTGGAAAGCCATATGTTCCCCATCATCGTCGGGCACAGAGGGCTTGCTCACTGACCTCTGCCTCTGGACTGCATTGGTCCCTTGCTCTTCTGGGGTCCCCTACTCTCACTAGCTCCAGGGGGCTTGCTGGGAGGAGCTGCAGGGGCTGCCCTGGTGTCTAGTGAAGACTCAGTGGGGGTGGGCCCAGCCAGCTCTGTGATGGTCACACACACAGGCCAAGTCAGAGGGCCCTGGGCTTGGTCAAGCCTTCTGGTGTCATAAAGCCTCTCTTAACACCAACCCGGCACTCACAGGGAGGGCTTTTTCCTCAAGATAAATATGCTTTTTAAACAGTTGAACTTAAAACGAGAAAGAGGGTGCTGGGGAAACAACGTTAGCATTGGAATGAGGCTGACTGGGCCCAAACCAAGCTCCAGCACCGAGGAGCCAGGCGACCCCAGGCCAACTTGTACCTTTCTTTCCCTCTCTGGGAGATGGGCTGGTAGGGCCTGCTTCCCAGCTTTCCTGGGAGCTGAAGACAGCACATACATGGTCTTTCAGTTTAGGACCCAGCACGTCTCCAGGTGTCCATGAGAGGGAAGCAGTCACTATTACCAGAAATAGAAAGTACTTCTCACCGCTGGAACCAAGTCCAGCGTGGTGGTTATATTTATTCACGCTGAGCCAGAAGCAGGGTGGAAGGTGGGAGGTGGGCAGTTGGCTAAAGCAGACCCCGCCCTCTGCCCGTATTCTCTGGATGTAGGGTGTTTTCAACCACCTCTACGTAGCCTGCTGAAAGCTGCAGCTAAGAGGGTGTGGGAGGACCAGCCTGATCCACACAAATGGAGCGTCGTGTCAGACGGGGAGGCAGGCAGAGATGGTGGCCAAGGGGTACGGCCCGTATTCTGTGTCACTCCCTGTCCTCCTAACAGGCCCACCCCAGGCTTGGTCCTTGCCTTTGGAACCTACGGCACTGTCTTTCTCTATGACTTTCCCCTCTCCTGACTTGCCCTCCGGCTGCATACCACCTTTGTCAGGAATACCCAGTACATGGGGGGACTTACAGTCCATTGTGGCAGCAGCCACATGAGCCCAAAACACAGGTGATGGGAACTCTGTGACCGGGTGGTCTGCTACAGCTGCAGAGGGCAGAGGGCAGACTCTGAGCACGCAGCCTGGCTGAGTGTCATATCCTAGCAAGGCCCCACTCATGTGTATGACCTTCGGCAAGTCACTCAACTTCTCTGGGCCTTGATTTTCTCATCTGTAAAATGGGTGTGCTCATAGTACCTCCCTGTCAGATTCTCGTAAGGGTTAAGTGAGCTGCTATGTGTAATGGTCTCAGGATACTGCCACAGAGTAAGTGAAGTGTCAGTCTTCAGGACTATTATGTGGTCTGAGCCTTGGAAACCTTGTTGAAGCCTGTCTGTGCAGCCCAGGACCCTTCAATCCTTGCCTCCAGCCCAGGCCCCTGACTGGCCAGCCCTGCCAGCCCTACTCTGTCCTTTGGCTTCCCCTGCTAAAATTCCTGGGCTCTGCCTCTCTGCTCCCAGCTCTCACCATAGCCCCTCCATGACTGTCCAATGGTCCCCTCCCTTGGACAGAGCTTAGCAATTTGCTCTCTGACCCCTCTCCTTAGTCTGTGGGTAGAAGACTCCTGCTTGCTATTGAACACACGGGGATAAGTTAGAGGGCTTCATCCACCCACTGGATGAGGCTCTGGGAGTCTGAGGCTAGGCCTCCGCATTCCTCCCCCGCCCCCCATGCATGGTCACCCAGCGATAGAGCCCGGGAGAGTAGGGAGACGGCAGCCCGTTGCTATGGGGGGTGCCCTGTGGCCAGGGGTCCTGGGCTCTAATCCTTCTCTATCTGCGGGACCCTGGCCAAGCCCCTTCCTCTCCCTGTGCCTCACTTTCCCCGGCCAAGCCCCTTCCTCTCCCTGTGCCTCACTTTCCCCGGCCAAGCCCCTTCCTCTCCCTGTGCCTCACTTTCCCCTTCTGAGATGTCCCTTCTGCTCTGACAATTGGAGATTTGACTGAAGCCCCATGGGTTGGACACTCTTTGAGAAAAACAGTCAGTCCTCCTTCCCACAGTCACGGTATCTTCCCACAGCATCACCGAGCCCCCCTTTTGGTCCCTAAGGAACTGTGCTGGAGGGGAAGTGTCTCTTGATTTTCCCAAGCCCCCGGCCACTGGGCAGAGGGTACTGGGACCCAGGCTGAGCACAAAAAAGAGCCGTTGTGGGTGAGTGGTGGGCAGCCTTTGCCAAGACCAGGAGTGGGAGCTTGGGTCAGGGAACCAGGCCTCTGGGGTAGCTGCTCCCTGGGCATCTGGAAACAAGGCTTGTCCCCTGGAAAGCTGGAGCACCAGGCCTCCCCACCCCAAGAAGAGCCAGCACCTGCTCCCTCTGCCTGTAAACAGCAGGGCCACCTCACAGCTGCTGTCATTTCGTGGCTAAAGGGTTTGCTCTCAGGAACCTTCCCAAGAGGGTGTAACTTAGGCAGATTTAGGCTACTTTCTTTGACATCGACAGCAGCACTGAGGCCTGGCCAGGCTGACTGCATCCCATGTGGTAGGCATCACACCCAGAGGCACAGCCAGGACTTGCGTACCCCCCTCCCCACCCAGCCCTTCTCATTAACTCACCCATCCATCCCAAAGAGGGGCAAAAACCACTTACAGGGGGGCCACGGGGACCAATGATGGACATGCCGGCATCTCCTGGGGCGCCCTGCGTGGGAGAGAAAGAGGGAGGAGGGGAAGAGGGAGGGGAGGGGAGAGGGGAAGAACAGAAAGGAGAAGCTGGCAGGTGGGGAAGGCAGAGAGGGCGAGGGGGGACCCCAAGACCCAGAGACCGCAGGACAAGGAGGCAGAGGATGTGGAGGAAGATGAAGACTCACAGGAGAGGAGATGAAAAGAGGATGCATGGAACATTCCAGAAGGATCAAGAAGGGCAGTGGGGAAGCAGGAGGAATGGAGAGGAGAGATATGAGTGACAGAACATGATTGGGGACCAGAGAAAGAGGGCAGTGGGCCCCCAGGCCGGGAAGTGGGGAGAAGAGGATGCCGTGCGGTGATGGGGAGCAGGGAGGCGCAGGGGGTGGGGGGAGAGAGGGATGGAGGGAGACTCAGCTCAGCCTGGCTGTTCAGGCCCCAGAGGCACCCCCACAGGGCCCAGCTCAGGATGCTCCCCCGCCTGCCCCAGCCCCAGCCAAACTTCACATCCCCTGAGCCTTCTTCCCCAGTCCCCAGTGCTCACGTGGCTGCACACTCTGTAACTGCCAGACAGCAGCCCGCCCCTGGATGGAGCTGCTGTAAACAGAGGTGGGGACAAGACACACACTTGCTGTGTGGGCCCAGCAGGCCTGAGCCTAAAGAGGTTAGAGCTGCCTTGGCCTCCTAGTCCTGGTGTGGAGTGACACAGAGGGGTTAAGCCTGTGGCAGAGTTTTCAGCCCAGAGAGGATGGCGGATGCTGGGCTGGAGGCTCAAAGTGCCATGTGGTCCAGCTGCCTAGATAAGCTTGTGTGTGTGTGTGTGTGTGTGTGTGTGTGTGTGTTTGTGCGTGTGTGTGCTGGAGCTTGGGGAAGTGTGACAGAAGGAGGATGAAGGGTGTATGAACGCAGGTGGGGATGAGAGGTGATGTTCTGGCAGAAGGATCCTGACGGTGCCCGGCTGGAGGATGGCAGGATGCTACTTCCCTCTAGGAGTCCAGGAAATGCCCAGGCCTCAGGTCTTGCTCTGCCTCACAGAACCTCTCTGAGCCCACATATCTCCTCTGTGAACAGGATGCTGAGAGAAACTCTGCTGCCCTTACAGGGCAATGGACGGAAATGCATTTGTAAAATGTCATGCCTCACATGCAGGTGAAGAGTGAATTCAAATTAAGTAGCTGTTTATTCCATTGCAATTATATAATAATTCTTATACAAGGCAACGTAGTGTGATGGGTAGGAGCCAAAATGCTTGGTTTTGAAGCTCCGTGCTGGCTGACCTTGGGCTACTTAACTTCTCTCTGCCTCAGTTTCCTTACCTGTAATGCAGAGATAATAGCACCTGTCTCATAGGGTAGATGTGAAAATTTCATGAGATAATGGTGTAAAATGCTTAAAAGAATGCCTGGTCTCCAAAGGGGCTAACAAGTGTCTGCTATTATCTTTATATGTGATTGTGTCCCCTGTCTTTCTCCTGGGTGGTTTAACCGCTCATGAGGGTGAGACCCAGTCTTCATTATACTTGAAGGACAGCATAGCACAGTGGTTAGGGACCTGAGTCCAACCTCGAGTCAGGCACCCTGGGAATCCTCTCCAGCTCTGTCACTTAAAAAAGTTTTTTTTTTTTTTTTTAATTGTTCGGCCATGCCATGAGGCATGTGGGATCTTAGTTCCCAGACTAGGGATTGAAACTGTGTCCCCTGCAGTGGAAGCACCAAGTCTTAACTGCCAGGGAAGACCTCAGCTCTGTCACTTTCTGCCGTGTGACGTCGGGTATGTGACCCTGCCTCTCTGTGCTTCAGTTCCCTCTCATGTAAACGAAACTACCAAGCCTCCCTGGAAGGGCTACATCACTGTTACCTGGATGTTACTGTTACAGTGTAAACCGCTTAAAACAGCGCCTGACACAGTTTGCGCTTAATATATGATTGTTGCTGTCGTTACTGTTGTCGTTTTTATTTCGGAGATGGGAAGACTTGCAGAAATACACACTGCGGTGTCCAAGCGAAGAAGTGTGGAGCTGGGACCAGGAGTCTGCTTCTAGCCCTCTGGTCATCTCTAATCCTGTGGGACCTCGGGCAAGCTCCACACCCACTCTGGGCCTCATCTCGAGAGCCAGCTGGTTAGCTACACTGCTCTACAATCCCTCAGAGCCCACCCAGTTCCAGGAGAGGACTGTTTCTTCGGCGTCTAGCTTCCTGGGAGACTCCACTCTATCACCCTGGGAGTCTGTCTGGGCATTTGCCAGGGGACTCTCTCAAGGGGCAGCACAAAGAGAGTGTCTTGGTTTGAGGGGGCAGTGGTGGGCTGCAGGTGGGGGTAGGACCAGCCACATACAACGGCAGCTGGCGCTGTCCTCACCTCTGGGAAAGGTGACTGTCTAGAGCCAAAATCAGTGCCAGGAGGCCACGTGAAGCCCCCATGGGCAGCAGAGACCCCTCAGCCAGGGAAGTGGGACCTCAGCCCCCGACCCTGCCTGATGGGGTGGAGGCTACCCGGCCGTGAGAGGCTGTGAGGGCAGAGCAGGCTGGGCTGGCAGCCTCCACTGGGGGCTGTGCACCAGGAGGGCTGGAATGGGGGCTTCCAAAAGCACCCCCCATGAGTCCAGGGGGTGGAGGCGCTGGTGCGGAGGGGAAAGTGTGGACTCACCTTCTCGCCTGGTTGGCCCTTTCCTCCCTGGGGCGATCACATGCAACATGGGGTGCAGGGAAGAGAGAGGGAGGGAGGGAGAGAAAAAAGAAAGGATGAGAGAGAGACACACGCACAAGAATTCGTGTTAATGGCATGATGACCAAACACAAGAAATCACCGTGAAATAAGAAACAAAACAAAACACAGATGCTGACACTCGACAGGTCCCGAGTCTGACAAGCATAGCTCGTGGACGGCTGCTGTCTCAGCCCGAAGGCTGGCTCCAGCCAGATAACTAAGAAGGAAATAGTGGCAGGGACCTTAAGAAGCCCTCTTGACATCTATGTGTGTGTGTGACAGACAGAGAGACAGAAAGAAGGAGAGCCCACCCAGGCCAGAAGCATGGCTGAGGAGCTGTGGCCCCAGCAGCCTGGGTCTTTTGAGGAGGGAGTGGGCATGGGAGAGACTTTCAAAGACTGTGAGGTAAGGTGGAGTCCAGTCCTTTTGAAGGTCTAGCCGAACACCAAGCACGAAACTGCCAAGCTAGACGCGACAGGAGTTGTTAGGTGTGGCCAGGCAAGATGCGAAGAGGAACACGGACAGAAGGACACCCATCTGGGAGGATGCATCCGGGAGGCAGAGGGAAGTGGGTCATGGCCAAAGACCCCTGGACCCACAGTGAACAATCCACCCTCATTCATAGCAGCCAGGAGCGCCACCTCTGGTGAATCACGAGAACATCTCAGGCATTTCACACCCATTGTCCACCCCTGTACTTCTCAGGTGGCCCGTGCCAGGACACCTCCTGGGCAGCCAAATGGGTCCATTGTCACATTTAAAACAGCACAAGCAGCATAAAAGCCCAAGGTGGTTTGAAAATAGCTTTGTGTAGAAGGAAATGGGGAGATCTCCTGTCGCTCTTTCTCCTGCCCCCCCACCCCGCTGTGGTCAGAACAAGGCTTGGATGGACACTTCCTGGGGGGATACATCCATAGGGCCCAAGAAGGAGGGCATGAGGGGGCAGCCCTGGAGGGGCTGCTTTGCACTCTGCAGGCTCCCTGGCAGGCTGGTGGCTGCACACAGGGTAGAGACTCCTGAAGCTTACCTGTCAGGAGCAAGGACTTGGGTGTCTTGGGTACCAGACCCAACTCCACCCCAATCCTGGGTAAACTGAGTCTCAACGTGCTCATAGACAAACAGGATCTCAGAGGGCTGCGGTGGAGAATGAACCTGGCCCAGGCTTTCCCAAAGTGAGTCCTGAGAAAGGCTGGCTGAGTGTCATCTCCCTACTCTACACAGGGCACACTGACAGCTTGGGGGACTCAGGGTTTGGGCTTAGAGAGCTGAAGCCTAGAGAAAGGGTGAGGCAGGGATGCCACAGTGCTGTGATCTGGGAAGCGGTGGGAGAACAACCCAACAGGGTGGCCCACGGCTCCCAGTCTCCCTGTCTTGACAGTTCTTGGGTGGCCCAAGGGAGCTCAAAGCTCTGCGACATGGAATCCTTGTCCTGAACCTCTGAAATGCCCCGGAACCTAGGCCTAGAACTGTGGCGTCACCCTAAGGATCAGACCCTCCTTAGAGCTGTGATGCCCATGGAGGGGATTTGGGAGGTGGGAGGCAGGATTCCATTATTAGGGTTAGGAGCACAGATCTAGAGTCAGGCTGCCTGGATTAAAATAAGCCACTTCCTGGACCTGTGACCGTGGGACAGACACTTGAACATCTGAGCCTCAGTTTTCTCATCTGAATGATGGGGGTGGACATCGCGCCTGCCTCATGTAGTTCTTAGGAGGACCGAATGAGCTGATGCGTGGAAAGCCCTGAGCACAAGAGACAGCACTTTCAAGTGTTAGTGTGATCTGGTGCCTCTGCGCACTGGGTTCATCCAGGCCAACCATGCACACAGGATGCCAAACCCAGGCCTAAGGCCAACCCAGGCCAAGAGGTGACGTAAACAAGGCAAAGCATGTGAGCGGCATGGAAAGATGGCATGGGGTTGGTCAGGGGGCACTGGAAACCAGGGTGGAGGTTAAGGCTGGCGGCTGGTGGGGATTCAGAGGTCAGAAGGGGAGAGGAGCTCAAGCCATATCCTAGACTTAGGGGGGCGGGAAGGCCGGTGTGTGGTCATCACTGCCTTAGGTGGCCACCAGGTGCTGCCTTTCCAAGCACCAGGAAAAACCCTGGTGCTCAGCCCTCAAAGTCTAGCGCTAACCTTCCCATTTGTGACACAAGCTCCCTATCATGTCTTCCGTTTCACCATCTTATTTTTTCAGCAGGAAACGAAGGTTTTAACCCCCACCTTCCTGGTGAGGATTGGAGGCACTGCTTGGAAGGAAGCCCTGTCTTCATCATTAGCCTCTGTCTAGGGAAGATGCCTCCAGACGCTGGCTACACTGTAGTTTCTGTAGGGCACTTTCCATTTGCGTTTCCTGCCATCTTTCACTGCTCTTGCTGGAGGATGCTTGCAGGAACAGCTATAAATCTGAGGGTGAGCTGCCTGTCTTGGGGCGGTGGGGGGGGAGTTAGGGCGTAGAGTGGATGGGAGTCCTTGGTAGTGATTGGCAAAGAGCATTTTATTCGTGCCATTTTTGGATTTTTCCTTTGCCATGGCAGTTCTCTAGAGAGTTAAAGCCATTTTGCAAGATCTGAAGGGTTGGAATAAACCATTCCCCTCTTCCTCAAGTTCCTTTCTGCAGCAGCCTTGGGTGGGGAGAAGCGAGAGGTCCGACTGCCTCCTAGAGGGTGGGGTGGTCTGCAGGCCAGGCCAGCACAGGGAAGCAAGCAATGGCTGCCTGAGCAGGCAGAAATGCTCCAACTCACCACACGTCCAGGCATCCCAATGGCACCTTTGTCCCCCTGATGAAGGAGGCAGAAACAATTAGAAGTGGCTGGAGCTGGGCCAGCATTGAGGGGCCCCATGGCTAGCTACACACCCAAGATCTGGCTCTCCTGGGCAGTTGGAATGATTTCCAGGCATCGTGGGTGAACTTGCCCCTTGAGCCCCACAGACTGGTTGCATCCTCGTCACGCTCAGCTTCAAGGCAGGGAGAGTGAATGGCAGCTCCCATCTGACAAAAGGGTGAATCACTACCCTTGCTCTGTCTCTGCCAGAGCTGGGGAATAGCACCCATGGTTCCCAGCTCCTCCCCAAGCCCTGTGTCTGCAAAGACTACTAATAGAGTCCTGCCCTTCCTCACCACCAACCCAGCACCAACACTGCGCCATGTGGCTTCAGCCGCATCACGAGTTTCAGCTGCTCAGACGGAACTGCTTTGTTTTGGAGCCAGGGGTTATATCTCCTCATTCTGGAAATCTGCTTATTAAGTTTTATTCCTCCCTCTTTTGGTAGAAAATATTTTTTTGCAATCATATATGTGCAGACTCATAAAATCTGGGGTAGGGCTTGGGGTTTGCTGGGAGCCTGGAAAGATGGAAAGCCACAGGAGCTGAAAATCAGACGGTGTTTGTCCCGGTAGGAAAGAGCTGGGTTTGTGGGTTCATCTGAAGGGTGGGCATTTCTGGAGTGATTCTGTGTCTGCTAACGCCACTTAGGCAAATGCTGTGAGGGATAATTAGCATCCTAAGATGTACATGGACACACCAGGGAGTAGCAACCAGCTCTGAACTGGGCTCTTGTTACACGCACACTGTCAAGACTGAAGGTGCCTTCAGTAAAGTGTTCAGACTTTGGGAAAGAGTGGCAGGGTTGCAGCAAGGGTTATGAGCATGGATCATAACCATGATCCATGAGCTCCCTGAAGCTCCCTAAGCATCCGGGTCTCTCTCCTGGGGCTGCTGAGAGGACGTCAAGAGACGATGGCTCTGGGACTCTAACTCTGGGTGCCTGCCACCTGGTGAGTGCCGTGTAGACTTCGTCTACAGGTACTGAGCCCAGCAAGGTTCCGGGGAAGTGATTGTTATAAACGTGGTACTTCACACTTTTGCACTTCACAACAAGCATCAGCAGATCTTTTTGTTGGTCATTCCCAGGTCCCTTCGTGGGGAAGCCTGAGTAGGGCTGTGACCCTTCCCACTGAGGACGCCAGGCCCACTGGTCGTCGCTTGTGACATCCCAATGGCCCACTTGCTCTTGTGGTTTTGAATGATCTTGCAGGATGTGTGTTTTGGTTTCATTTCTTTTTTTTTTTTTTTTAACTAATGGTCTTTGCAGTCCTGGCCATAAAATGCTTGGTTTAGGGACGGGCATGGAGTGGCCGGAGACTGGAAATTCTTGTGTGGCGGCCCCTGCTCTGCGAATTGCCCCCAAATGCTTTTTAAAGGTGGACGTTGTCAGGAAAAAAAAAACAAAGTCTGCCCACGTTCTCCCAGTCATTTGACTTTTCCCCCTCCATGGATTTCATGGGACAGATTGCCCTGTCCTTCTTTGTTCCAGGGTTCGTACTTGCTGGGACAGTTTTCATTTTCAAAGGTAAACATTCTCCCACATGTATTTCATTAAGAGGGTCCTTGCTAGATTTGAATTCTAGAAGTTACCAGTTTAGTCAAGAGGTTATAGTACAATTCACATTGAAAAGAGGAGTAACTGGGATAGAAAGATACACAGGAGGCTCTGGAATCCAACTGATGTGGCCTTCAGGGCAGGGAGAGAGGGCAGCCTGGTGCCAGCCCTGGCTCCCCCTACATGCCCACCTTGGCCCTCTGGCTGGCTGGAGCATCTCACCTGAGCCAACAGCCATCCGAGGGCCTGTGGTATCCAGTACTCCATGCATCAATGCCCCAGGCTACACCCCACAGGGCAATGTCTTTGAAGACTTTAAAGATGGGTCTCAGATGCCCAGTATGGATCACAGAAAACAGTAGTATGGGATGCTGTGTGATAACATGGGGCCTTCAACAAGTCTACAACTGAGGCTTGGACAATCGGACCAGCTATTTCCCCTCTCTATTTCCTCATCTAGCAGTCCATGGGGTCACTAAGAGTCAGATACGCTGAGCATCTTCACTTTCACTTTTCACTTTCATGCATTGGAGAAGGAAATGGCAACCCACTCCAGTGTTCTTGCCTGGAGAATCCCAGGGATGGGGGAGCCTGGTGGGCTGCCGTCTCTGCGGTCGCACAGAGTCGGACACGACTGAAGCGACTTAGCGGCAAAATGGGCATAATAGTACCCATTTTATTGAGTTGGTGAACAAATCAAAGGTACAGAGAGCATTTAGCTTGGTGCCTGGCATGTATTAAGGTCTCTGTGAGAGATGGCTATGAGTACTATTTCAACTTTTGTCCCAAAGCCCCGTGGTTACCGGACCCAGCTTCTCTAGCACTCAGAAATGGTAACTTGAGGGGGAAATAAAGTGTTTGAGTCTACTCTTACCAGGGGACACAGCATGACAGCGACCTTTAATGAAGCTGGTATGCAGGATAACCAGTAAGCCAGGGGGCTGCCTTCCCACCCAGCCCCCCTTTCCGGGGCCACCGGTCTGAAGTCAGCTGCAGCCCTGCAGGGGCTTGCATGCTGTCATTTGCCTGCCTGGGGCCCCAGGAAAGGTACCCAGGTGCTTCACCCTCAGCCGTAGGTTAAAGACGCTGAAGACAGGCCTCCCATCCAGACACACCTGGTGGAAAGTGGCCACCCACCCTCTCCTGTCCTTGGACTGAGGAAGAGCATGTGGGAGAAAGGCAAAGGGAAAAAGAAACGAAAGGTACTTACCGGGAGGCCGGGTCTTCCAGCAGGACCCTGAAATTAAGGAGGAAGAGTGAAGTTTAGGAAGGTCAGGGTATTGCGATATCTGACAGTTCCAACTAGCTGTGTGCCCTTGAAGTCCCTTGTGCTCTATGAGCCTCTGTTGTTTTGTAAACAAAATGACGACAGGGCCTTAATCACTAAGCTTCCTTTCAGTGGTAGCATGCGTTCTGTCACTCATTCATTCGTTCAAGAAAGCCGCTGGTAGAGGCCTTCTCTGTGCCAGGCCCAGGGCCTGTGCAGGGGATAGAAGGCAAGAATGCCTCTTCAAACCATCCCTCAAGGACCATCAGAGCTCTGGGCCTCACTAGCATGTCCCCTCTCTGTGAGCCTCTGTGCCTCAGGGTTCCCACTCCTGTGTTCTGGCCCTGGCCTGCGAAAGGGCCTGAGGGCCTGGGGCTTGGCCCTCCCTGTCCTCCCACACAGGAGAAGCCACCCCATCTCTGATGGAGCCAGTCTGCCTGGGACACTTCTGGTGGACCCGCCCCATCTGCACCAATGGGCCATGACCAGGGAGCAGAGGGTGGGAGCCTCCCTGGGGGGACCTCTTCCCCTCCACCGGATGGTGAGAGGAGCAGTGGGACTTCCTTCCTTTGATGCCTCTAGCTGGCTTCAGGCCACTCTCTCTACAGTGAGCTGGCACTGAGGGTGAGCAGGAGGCTGGACCCCACCCCATGTGGCTCTGGGATCCTGTCTTCACTGACCAAAGCCATGTCTGTCTGAAATCTTTTATATGAATAACTCTAGGACTCTCGCCTAGCACAATTCTGGGTATAGACTAAAGACTCCCTATGATGGATCTAAAATCCCATTGAAGAGAGGAAAGCATTCAACAAAGCATTGATCATAATAGTTATTCTCAGAGTAATATGCACAGGAGGGGGCCGCAGGAAGAAAGGAGCTTCTGAGAAACTCATCCGTTTTTCCATCTGGCCTCCAACTTCCAGATAGATCTGATACACGAGGGTGGTGGGGTGCCCTGCAGAGGGTGGGGGGGACCACCTGGAGAGAGCTTCTGGAGCCAAGCCCCTACCCTGGCATGGCTGAGGCCTGGGGTCAGGAGAGACAGGGTCGTGGTAAGGCAGAAGCAAGCTTCAGTTAAGAGCAAGGCTCTGGGGTCGGCTGGCCTGGCTGTCACTTACTTCAGTCAAGTGACTTCAGGCAAGCCGCTTGGCCTCCCTGTACCTCAGTTTCCTCATCTGGTAAATGGGAGAACAGTCTCTACCTCTTGGGATCGAATGAGCTGATGTATGTGGAGCATGTGGTCCAGGGCTGGCAGGGGGCCAGCGCTGGGACCACAGTCGTTAGAAGAGGAGAGGACTGGCTGGGAGCACGTGCAAGTCGGCCCACGCTCTCCCCAGAGGCACAGCCATCAGGTGCGTTCCTCTCCTTCCGGACATCCCACGGCAACACCAGGAGGAGGTCTCAGGGTGCCCATCTGGAGACAAGTCCCTCTGCCCCAGGCTGCTGAGCAAATGCAGGCAGTACCAGGAATAAGGCCGCCTTCCTGGGGCCTTGTTTCTGAGGATGTCCGGGAGGCGGGGTGGGGAGCAGTGACACCCCCACAGAGAACCCCCACAGCATCAGGGGATGCTGGTTAGCGGCTCCACAGGTAGCGGGTCAGTGTCCACTCCTTCTCTCTGCCCAGTTTTACCCCCCCCGGGCACCAAAATGTAAGCTCCCAGGGCAGGCAGGGCACCTTCTGTTTTGCTCATGGTTGTGTCCCCAGTGCCTTAAGGAGTGCTGAGCTTTTAGCCACCAGGGAAGACTCAGTGCTGAGCTTTTAGTAGGTCTTTAATTCATGCTTGTGAATAAATGAACCTGGGAATGCAGCCGCCTTCTTTCCCAGCCCCACAAAGACAGCCTGGGCCCCCCCTGGTGTCCTCCTTCATCCAGAGCTGTAGCGCTGAGCCAGTCCCTCTTCCCGCCGCTCCTAAATGCCAGTAGGGAGTGTGCCCACAAGGGGTGGCGATGCCCCTCGGTCCCAAGAGGCAGGCGCATCTGCGGAGGCCTCCCAACCCAGTGCTCCCCTCACTCTCCCTGCTCCCTGACTCTTGCAGCAGCTCTGCTCTCCTGATCGCTCTGTCCACCAGGAAGCTCAAAGCTGAGCCTGCGGCTTGGCTGCACAGGATGCTGTGGGGTCATCAGCTTGGATGCCCCTTGCTTTCTTGCCTCTGCTCTCCACACACCTACCCACTGTTTCCGTATCTAGTTTATGGATCACTCCCAAATGTTTCTTGGAATGATGTGGGATAGAAATAAAATGAAGTAGTAAATTAACGAATAAAAATGCAAAGAATAATAATTTCCTCCTAAAATCTCTGGGGATCATCTAGGGAAGCTCTCTGTTTCTAGAGTTTAAATGAGTTAATATGTTTTACATGGAAAAATATATACGTAGTTATACACACATATGGGTATGTATAATATGCATACATATGCACACACAACCATACGTATAAGAAAGAAAGCCGGCACTAAGTCGTGTCCGACTCTTGTGACCCTGTGGATTGTAGCCCGCCAGGCTCCTCTGTCCATGGGATTCTCCAGGCAAGAATATCGGAGTGGGTTGCCATTTCCTTCTCCAGGCCATACATATAATTATGTGTATATTCCTTACATTTGGATGCTGCTGCTGCTGCTAAGTAGCTATTCTCATCCTATAGATGAGGAAACTGAGGCACAGAGAGGTAAAGTAATTCGCCCAAGGTCACACAGCTAGAAGTGGCAGAAGCAGGATTCAGACCCAGGCGGCTTGGCTCCAGAGTCCGCGCTTGTAATCACTTTATTACACTGCTTCCATAAAAATATAACAGTGTCTAACACATAGTAAGTGTTAGCTAGTATTCCAGCAAGCATCACTTTCAACCAAGGCTAGCAGCTGAACATCCTGTGTTTCCTCAAGTAAGAGACACATATACTTCCCTTGGTCATCTGTTTCAGTCTCACAGTTGGCATCATTAAGACATTCTCTCTTAAATCTGGAGCAGGAATGGCCAACAACCATCAGCTAGTGTGGACTCCAGTAGACTGGTAGTGACTGAGGAAAGCACTCTGCTAAAATGCCTCCTAACTGATTAGCAATGTCTGTCATGGGGGGCGGGGGTGCAGCAGTGGTGGGCACCGATTTTCTACCGTTCAGATGATCCCCGCTGCTACTTAAATCCATCCTCCACAGTTGAGTTCTCTAGGTGCTGACTGTCCTTACATCCACAAGGAACCAGAGTTACCCCAGGAGGTGCCCTGAGAAACACCTAGAGGGCGACAGACCAGCCTTGTGATCAACTGCCATCTCCCTCGCCCTGCCTCTGGCTGGCAGCATTCTTCCTTTGTGGGAGCCGAGAGAGCAGGCAAGGGGGTGATTTCCAGCCTGGTGGGCTTCCAATTTCCTCCTCATCTTGTGGTTTCAGCCAGGGTTGGGTAAAGACTCAGGCCTCTTCTGTGGTAGGTTGAGAATTCAGGAGAGCTACCTGGGCCCCTGTCCCTTGCTCCATGGGGCTGGGGGCTGGGTGGGCAGGCATTGGGAGGAGAGGATCATCATATCCACCCATGCATGCATACGAGCTAAATCGCTTCAGTTGCGTCCGACTCTTTGCAATCCCATGGACCGTAGCCCACTGGGCTCTGTGCATGGAATTCTCCAGGCAAGAATCCTGAAGTGGGCTGCCATGCCCTCCTCCAGGGGATCTTCCTGACCCAGGGATCGAACCCGTGTTTCTTATGTCTCTTGCATTGGCAGGCAGGTTCTTTACCATGAGTGCCACCTGGGAAGCCCACCCAACCACCTCCCAATTTGCTCCCACCTTGCAGAGCCCCCAGCAGTGACAGCATCTCCCCGGCTGGGGACCATTGTGGGATAAAGCCTGCAGAAGATCTCAGGACACTGCATTCCTGGGGAGCACAGCCCCCAAGTCAGGCAGGGACCCAGCGCTGACTCGGGTTAGCTGGGAAGCCTGGCTGCGGGGACCAGGTATATGGAGGAGGTCCCTGGAGTGGGGGAGGGAGGACTCTTTCTGACTTTGTCAGAAAAGAAAGGGAAAAGCAGCCCATTTCCAGCAGGTGGTCTGTCGAAGTTTCCTATGCAGAGTTTATTTTGGAAGATTGATGACAGGAATTGAGGTCTGACATCCAAAACATGCATGATAAATCAGCCCTCCTCCTCTCAGGGAATGACAAGATTTTCCTCTCTCTAAGTGAGCAACGAGCAAGCTGGGCGGTATCGTCAGCCTGGGTTCAATGTGCCTTTCAGAACACGGATGGAACGGAACATCATGGGCTCGTTACAAACAGGGTGGCTGTTCTCCACGGCTCAGATCAAGACGACGGCTATGGAAATGACTTCTCCGAGGAAGGGCTGGGATAGGCTTTCAGGGTCCTTGAGAAAGATCTGATGCGGAGGGCTTGGCCCTTTCAACTCCAATCCCCAGCTCCCCGGGGTGTGACCTCTGGGCCTTTTGTTGGGGTATCAAATGCTGTCCTCAGAAGACACGCTCCTGTTCTCTGGATCCATTACTTTGGGGAGACAGTCTCCATGGGCTCTTCTCAGGTTCTCTGGAAATGGCTCGGCTCCCCCGCCCTGCCCTGGACTCTAGGGCAATGCCAGGGGAAGGAGACCGATCAGTTGCCTCGACATTGTGCTGAGATGTTTCCCAGTCTAACCCGCTGACATCACTCTCTTACATAAAAACACCACCACCAACAGCCACCACCTGCCTGAAGTGACTTGGCCAGATGGAGCTGCCCACACGGTGGGGCGAAGACCACGTCCTAGGAGCGGTCCACACTTAGAGCCACTCACCGACCTGTTTACTGAAAGGCCAGGAGATCTTTCAAGGACCCAGACCTGAGTAGAGATGACCTCTTTCTTCTCATACCTGGTGCTGCTTTGACACTTGGCTCTTTGGAGGACAAAGCAGCAGGCTAACAATGGGGCAAGCCAGCCTTTCAGATTATATTCGGGGACAGGCTCCCCTGGGCACAACCTCTGTTTGGCCCTGGGGGTGCAGAGGTGGATGCGAAGCAAAGTGACAGCCATGTCAACCCTCCAGGGAGCCCTGCAGACGTCAGTGCAGAGTATAAGGGGCTCAGACCCCCCACCCCGGGCCCAGTTACCAGCAGAGAGCAAGGCCTTTGGACATTGGAGACCAGACTTCACAGGAGTACTTACAGGAGGCCCTGAAAGAGAGAGAGAAAATGCCAGCGTCAGTGTCGCCGCCGTAAGGGCTGCCTTAGAGGGAGCATCCAAGAATTCTCCAGCTGTGGGATTTCCAGCTGGTCTCCGAAGTCTGCATTTTCCTGGCCCACTTTCACCCATCTAATCTCTTCCCCCTTTATTTCACCTCTGTATTTTTATCACTGGATGAGAAATCCAGAGGTCTGGCCCCAGGTGCAGCTGGGCTGTGGCCCTAACTTCCAGTCCCTACCTCAGTTGCCCACCCTAGAAAACAGGCTCTGAGGGATCCACTCCAGTTTGGGCTCTTGGTGGCATTGCTAAATGTGGGGTGCTGGGCACCAAGGCACTTTGACAAGGGTCAGAGTGTTACAGAACCTGGAGATTGCGCTCATCAGCACGCCCGCTGTCTCTCCATGCTCCCACGAAACGCAACGGAAAACAGGCGGGAGCAGCAGGAGCCAAAGGAAGTTTTTCCCCGAGTTCCCCCCTGATGGCTATCAGGCCTGTCCTGGTTTCTGGTAAGCTCTGAGTCAGGCTTTCTGCCCTCCCAGGTCCACTGCCCACTCCCTCTTTCTTACCGCACACCTCTGTGCCCTGGCCCCACCCTCCCTTCAGCCTCCCACCTTTCTTTCCACCTCCTTGTGGCCACCTCCGCCCTCCTCCCTCCCACAGGCCTCAGCAAGAGCCCTATCTCATTACCAAGAGCAGAGAATTACAAATTCAAATGTTCCGCAAAAGGGGCAGGAGGATGGGTAGGGAGGTAAGGGAGAGAAAAAAGCAGCAGCCGAGAGATAGCGAACTGAAAGGCATCTCTGCAAACATGATTCACCAAAGCCCAGGGCCCGTGGGATTCCCGGCTGGGCCCGGTGCCTCTGCCTAGCCCCTGGTGACCTGGCCACGTTAACACAGCTGCGACTCCTGTCGCTTCTTTTATGCTTGGCCAATAAAGACTCCTTATATTTCCCCTGGCTCCTCATGTTCCCAAAGCCAGCTTCCTTCTCTTGGCCTTCATCTGCCTGCTTCTCCATCTTCAGAGGAAACAGCCTCTCTCATGCTGGCCTCTGTCAAGCCATCACATTAAGGGGAACAGAGAGGGGTAGTTCCCGGGTGAGGAGGCCCCAGGCAGGCCGGCAGTGAGGCTTTAGAACAGCAAGAAGGAGGGAGGCCGAGGGAGGAGGGGACATCTGGGACCTATTAGATGGAGGGGCAGGGGAACGTCACCCAGAATCGAAAATATCCTGAGTGCACTAGCAAGAGGGGCCCAGCCCAGCTGGGAAGCCCATGCCTCCTGGCCCGGGTGAGTGTCCTCGTGAGAAACAGGCTGGTGACAAAGTTCAGCCCACGGCAATGTGGGGCTGGTTTCAGCCACATGGAGAGCAGATGCCCTGCACCCGCCGAGCTCCCAGTGCACAGGCTTCGGGGGCGGCGTCCGTGGTGACGCAGCAGAGCCCCGGCGATGGCCGTGTCTGCTGTTAGCAGCCTTGGCCATACAGCTGTCACCAGACGCAGCCGGTAAGCCAACCTGAGACTTGGCACTTAGGTCCCACCCAGAGGAGAGGTTTGCTGGGTCCTCCCGAGGAATATAAATTCTACTGCTGATTTCAAGGGTTTTTATATCACCACCATCACCGCCGCACCTGCTACTACGGTCCTTACGACATGCTGGGCACAATTCTAAGTGCTTTCCACTACAGATAGATTCTGTTATACCTATCTTGTAGATAGGAAAACTGAGGCACAGCACAAACCCCCCAAGGTCAAGCTGCTAGTAACCAGTGGAGCTCCTGTCTCCTCGTCCAGGCCTCTCACTCAAAAAGCAACCCATATATACCTATGGCCCATTCATGTTGATGTATGGCAGAAAACACAGTATTGTAAAGCAATTACCCTTCAATTAAAAATAAAGTCAAAAGAAAAACGCAATCCACCTCACCCCCAAATCGCCCACAGACCTCTTCAGTCCTCTCCCCCGCATGCCCACTGTGTTCAGCCTCTGGCTCCTCTCTCTGGACCCCATCCTCTCGTCTCTCTTTTATGGGCCACTTTTCTGATGCAAGGGAATGTGGTTCTGTTGAGCTCTACCAGGCTAGCGTTCCCCCACTTGCCACTCACACAGTCTTCAGGATGGAAAAAGCCTGTGATTTCCAGTTGATTCTGTGCCTTGGGAAGGGGAAGAGGGATAGAGGACTTACCGAAAAAGACCCTATCATTAACAGTTTTTCTCTTGTTAAGGATAATCCTCGAGGGTCCCCTGGAAAATCTAACTGCAGTCCTACCCCTGCTAGCTTCCATCAGAGCTCTGGATTTCAGAGAGCATGCTTCAACTAGCACCATGCTCAATACCCGGCAGCTCCCAGCTCCCGGCAGCAGCTTGGGAGCTGATGGCTTTGTGAAATCAGCCGTGCCTCGATGCCACTGGTGGCTCTCCCATGTGGGTCACTGGGCCATGCTCAGTCACGTGGCCATTAGTTGACGGGTCACCCTGGCCAAGCACCGTAAGAGTCACCCCAAGGCATGGCCAAGTCCCCATTGTACAAATGAAGAAACAGAACCCAGGGAGGGGAGAGGCCATGCAGGGTCATCACGTAGGTGGGTGTCAGGGATGGGTCCAGAACCCAGGTGTCCTGACTTCCCATCCGGGAGTCTTCCTAACAGGCCACACTGCCTCTCATGGCCTGTGTGGTCGATTTTCTCACCCACCACCTCAGTGAGGCCACACTTGCCCTTCCTAGGGATTGGCTGATCTCCTCCAGCCAAGACAGTCATGTTCCTCCTGAAAGGACACGTAGGGATGGACTCCAGTAAAGAATCCCGGGCCGTGTTTTATGTCACACCTTTATTTCAACCATTTTTAGCATGCTCATTTATTCGCTCAGCAAACATTTA
Organism: Aepyceros melampus; assembly: GCA_006408695.1. Taxonomy (NCBI): domain Eukaryota; kingdom Metazoa; phylum Chordata; class Mammalia; order Artiodactyla; family Bovidae; genus Aepyceros; species Aepyceros melampus. The sequence goes on from SJXQ01005646.1 coordinate 558,834, forward strand.
ACAAAAGCCTGCAGTGTATCCTAAGCTGTGCTTGGCTATGGCTCTATAAAGATGAGTAAGGCACAGTCCTTGCCTGTGAGGAAGGAAAACTTCATTTTTTAATTACCTAATATCGACCAGGCCTGATGTGCTAGTGACACAGAGATGAATAACTCATTTCCTCCTGTTGAGAAATCAAGAGTTTCCTATGTCAGAGAGCTGGAGAGATTCCAGGGAAGAGAACTAAAATGAACAAAAGGATTTAAGGGAGATAGGCTGTAGGAGGATTCACTTATTCACTCAATCGACATTTACTGAGTCGATGTAGCAGACACTTTGCTAAACACAGCCCTTATAACAGCATGTTCAATCCTTATAAGAACCACATGAGGTTGGCATTACCCTCATTCACAGATGAAGAACCTGAGGCTTCAAGGTTAAGCAACTTGCCTAAGGTGGTCTCCCTGTCTTAAATGGCAGCATCTGTTATTTTTTAGGCTTAATTTCCATGTAGCAGAGCCTGGATTTGAACCTGGTCTTTCTTTCCTGGAAGCCTGTGCTTTCCAGACTGGAGGTCATGAAGGTCATCAGGGCTGGAAGGGGCAGCCTTCTAATTTGGGCAGGTAAGGCCCCTCTCCCTCCCTTCCTCACTAGCCCTCCCTTCCTACTACCCTCCTCCCCAACCTCCCTCAACCCTCAAAACAGAGGGCTCTGCCCTACCTACACCTTGGATCCAATCCTAATCCTGAAGAGAGAAGCAAAGGGCCACAGAGTGTGCCCGAGTTCAACGTCATATGAGCTGTGATCTGACTCTGTTTGACTCCTGGGCTCCTAGCAGCTGGGGTCCTAGCCCCAACCCATGCCGCCTGGTGCTTGCTGCCAGGCTGCCTGCAGCTGACCACCTGCCACTTGTCTCCGCCACGTGCCGACCCACCCATCCTGCCAGGACAGATGCCCTGCAGCCCAGGCTCTCCTAGGACCTGGGTGACTGACAAGCCTGTCTTGCTCTGTCTGCTAGAATAGGGATTCTTAATCGGGGTGGATCTTGTCCCTTAGGGAACAGATGGCAATATCTGAAGACATTTTTGACTGTTACTACTGGCAGGCCGCTTCTGGTTTCTAGTGGATAGAGGCCAGGGTACCATTAAACTCCCTACAATGTACGGGGAAGTTTCCTATAATAAACCATTATCTGACTCCGAATCTTAAAAGTATCAAGAGTGAGGAATCAGCACGGACTAACAGAAGAAGTCCTGTCTCCAGGTTTCCCACATGCCTGTGGGAATTCCTGCCTGTGCTCCTAGGTTGAGGCCCTGGTCCTCACTCTACCTATGGTTTGCCAACTTTGAGGATCTTCTATATGTTAGCCCATTCTCCCTCCACTCAAGACTTTGCTAGGACAAATGACAATTCATTTATTGAGCAATTATCTGTGCCTGACATTATGCAAACAATTTTACATACCTCCCAATGAATGAGCAAAGTAGCTACTATTATTATTATTCCCATTCCACAGATAGAAAAGCTGAGGCCCTGAGGGCATGTATTTATGGTCACAGAGTCATGCATTCCTGAGCTGGTCCTCAACATGCAGGCATGCAGAACACTACTGTGGCATGAACACAGCCTGGCACAGCCTCTTAGGACCATGAGGCTCCCAAGCTTGAAGAAGACACACACCGGGAGTGGAAATGACGGAGCGACCTCAGCATTAAGGAGTGCTGAAAAACAGAAACACGAGTAGCTCAAAAACTACCGAGAGAACTTGGTCAGTGACAGGTGTGATGGCCTATTAAGGGAAACTGAAATGAGCAGCCTCTGCCCTTGGAGGCTGACATCAGAGAAAACAGGAAGCCCTTCTCCTATGCAACCCCACAGTGGGGATATTGGCTTTACACGGATGGTCACTGCAAATTTCTGAGCAAAGCATCTGGATTTGGTGTCCTGGAAGCATGTCTGGCGTACCACGCTTAGTGAGCTGATGCTAAGAACCCTGTATCTTAGCTCATTGAGCTTCACCACAACCCAGCTCTCATTTTACAAATCTGGAAACTGAGGCTTAGAAATGACGTGAGTTACCTATGGTTCACAGCTGGTAAGGGATCCTGAGTTCTAGTCTAGTGCCCCTCCTGGAGCAGACCACCACTGGCAGAGCTTTAAGAGGTGGCAGGCTTTACAGTTTTTAGAAAAAATATATAAGTACTCAGATGGTGTCTTGTGAGGGCCAGTCATGCTCATCTCTTCCCAACTCTGCATTCAGTGACTTCACATTGGCAGCTAGAAATCAACCACAGTAGGAGTATTCACACCACAGAAATTGGCAAAAGCTACAAAGCAGCCTCACCCTGACCCAAGAGCCAACTGTTAACCATATTCCAGCACACTGTGGCTCCGATCTGTCCCATGATGATGTCAGCCACAAGGCATCTCCAGACCTTTCCAGCTCAGGCTGTGATGAGCAACAGGTCCTGAGAGAAGGGAGCTAAAATCACACATACCACACTCTCTATTCCTGCACTCGTGGCAGACATTGCTAATCAATCACAGCTAGTCTTCCCCCAGCAAGCCTTGACAAGGCTTCATAATTTTTTCCAACATGGCTACTATCAATCAGCAGAAGCTGGCACGTGAGATGAAATCCATTAGTCATCTTGGAACTAGAGCCATCTGGCGGGTGAGACACAGGAAATCAAGTAGGGAAACATGGGGATTATTTTCTGACTAATCAGGGAGGGCTGGGCTAGCCTTGGGGGCCAGTGGAGTAGAGAGGCTGGGTACCCTGGACTCCCCAGCCATACCTCATGCCAGGGGTAGGAACTAACATCAGTTGCAGCCCTTTCTCCATCCAATTATCAAGACTGGCAGAGGGACTGGGAGAAGCGAGCAGAAAAGGGATAGGAGCCAGTAAGATCCCCTCCAGTTTGGTTCATGTCCTGGTCCCAGGAGGTCCCCAGACGACCTGCTGCTGCTACATCCGGAGCCACCGGAGGGCAGCTTGGGTGGCCATCTTCCTGCAGACACCATGATGGGGCCTGGGGCCAGCTCTGATGGCTCCTGGACTGCTCTGCCCTTGGCAACAGCCCCCCTTCACCATGGAGGCTGAAGCCCCCCTTCACCATGGTTCCTTGACCTTGCTCCCCATCTTCTTTGGGAAGGGCCTGGGGACAGGCGGAGGTGGCGGGATGGGGGAGGCTCAGGTGCCCTGCCCTGTACTTCTGGATGTGTGTGGGAGGGGTGCCTGGGTAGCAGAGCCTCTCCTTGTCTTCCCAGCATTCGTTCTTCCTTCCTCCTTCCCAGAGAACCCCAATTTTATTCTCGTCTCCATCCATTCTTCACACAGCCTCGTGTCCCCAGGGAAGCCAATCCCTGGACTGGCTGGGAATGGGTGAGGCTAAGTGTCTGGGGTCAAGAAGCCTCCAGAAGATGGCTCTGGTTGCCGGGTTGGTCAGTATGTACAAAGAGGAAGCCCACAGCAAGGATGCTGAGGGGCGGGACATCTTCTTCCATTACTGCAGCTCCCACCACCCCAGACCCCCAGATGCCCAGTGATGGGGAAGCAGCCCTGGGGCTCCAGGAAGTGGCCCAGAGGGCTGCGGGCTGGCAGGAGGCCACAGACAAGAAGGAGGAGGCTGGGTGTGGGGACCTGGCTTCAGGGGCTCTACCCGGGGGACAGAGGGCAGCACCAGCCCCGGCAGAATGGACAATGGCTCCAACCAAAGATGTCCACAGGCCACATCCGTGTCCCCTCCCCAACACCATGACAGCTGTAACCCTGGGAGGATGAGAGAGCAAGGGCTGGTGTCCTGAACTGACCAAGCGATGAGCCTAAAGGGCTAAGTATTAAGCAGGACGTGGCTGGGTTTCTCTGGGTTATTTCTCTCACCCTCAGCAGAGGAAGGGGCTTGAGAGCAAAACTGCAGTATGAGGAGGGGAAGACAACTGTATCTTTGCATGCAGGAGGGGTGTCCCCTGCATGCTCACAGGATGAGTGTTTACCATTGTAAATACCTGCTCAGCACCGGCCGCCTGCGGGCTGCTGTGCTGGACACCATGAAAGTCAGACGCTGTCCCTGTTCCTGGGGGCTCCTCTAGCTCAGGAGGGGCCTCCCCACCCTAGGTGACACCTGGACATGCTGTCTCTCTGCTTGAGCATCTGACAGCTTCTTCCTGCAGACAGAAACCAGGGGCCCCCAGAGTCAGACTGCGGCTCTCCCCTGATTTCAGGTGCTGGACCCTGACTTTCATCCAGATTGGAACCAGATTTATTTCAGGTCTTAGAGGATGCTATCCTCTCTCCCTTGAGGCCCCCACCTACCTGGGTCTCTACTCCCCAGGGAACTCCTGCCGGGGGTGCCATGTGCCTGGACTTGGCTGTGCATGGACACACAGCCCTCTGCCCTCTCAAGGCTCCTGTTTTGCCTTTCCTGATTTGACCCACAAAACAGCCCCAAAAGGTTGCAGCAGGTACCAGCGGCCGCATTTTACGGGCGGGGCGCGGGGTTCAGGCAGGGAACTCGGGGCTCCCCCTCTGGCTCCAGCCGCTGGGTGCCCGCTCACGTGCAGACTTGAGCCAATGACCAGTGGCAGCCTGGGGAGGGGCAGTGGCCTTAACAAGACCCCTGACTGCCTCTCCCCTCCTATCCCCCCGCACTTGAGGCCTGAACTGGGGCCTTCTTTCTGCCTTTGCTTGTCATGTTGGTCCTGCAGGAGGACGAGCCTCCGATGTATCACCCCTCTGACCCCAGACCTTCTTCCTGTCACAGGATCTGGGCACAGTATCCAATGTTCCTGTGACAGGCCCTGCTCTCGGCCGTTCAAACATCACAGCTCTGCTGGCAGGGCCCCACCAGGCAACTGCTGGAGGAGGGGAGGGTTGGGTCGGTGAGGGTTCGAGACCCTGGTCAGACCTACAATGGGACATTACCCACTCCCCTCCCCGGAGGCCCAGGAGAGGCCATAGGTTTCTTAGGTTTTGTCTTTACAACAAGGCCTGTAGTTTCCAAGGATGAACTTTTTTTTATGTTAAAGTCACAGTTATTGACAACCCTTTATGGGGCTGGTATCCTGAGTTTTGTCTCGCTATGGTTATAAATACTAATATTTTAGTAAGGACTCAGCAACCTCCATCAAGGGCCAAGCATGTTTTACATCATCTCATCTACTCTTCACGACAGCCCTGCAAAGTGACACTACTATTAACCACACCCATCAGAGGAGGAAACCGAGGCAGAGAGGTCCCGTCAGTGGCTGATGGTCATCAAGCTGGAGCCAGGGCAGCTCTCCCGTGGCCTTAGTGGCAGAGCTGTGCCTTACATCACTGATTAGCCTCCACAACCCTGACAAGCAGTTTCAGCTCTCATTGCTCCATTGCACAGATGGGTCTCTGGAGGCACAGAGAAGTTACGTAATTTATCTCAGGTCACACAGCTGTTAAGAGGCTGGCATTTAGAATCGGTTATACCCTAAAGCTCTCCTTTTCAACTCCTATATTTATTGCTTCAGTGAAAGCAAATAAAAGCAATAAGACTTTGGTGGTGGGGCGAGAAAGCTAGACTGCTGAGAATGAAAATCTGCAGTGAGTCCTTTCTAGTCCCTTTGATGGAGAAGGAAATGGCTACCCACTCCAGTATTTCATGGACAGAGAAATCTGGCGGGCTACAGTCCATGGGGGTCTCAAAAGAGCTGGACACGACTGAGACTAAACGACAGTCCCTCTGAGGATTGCGTGGTCATTCAGACCACTCTCCTCTCTCTTAAAGTTGGGTCCTCAAGCACCCCAACTCAAGGCTGATTGTTAACCTCACCGAGACACTGCCTGTCTGAGCAGGAACTACAGGCAGCCACACACACACTCAGTCTCATAACTTCCTTGTCCCTTTATTTGGAAGCAGAGGGACAGAAACTTGACAACTTGCACTTTCCACTTATCCAACCGGGCTCCTGCCCAGAATCATGGCTTTGGAGCCAAATGGTCACAGGTTCAAATCCCAACTTTGCTACTTGCTAGCTGTGTGACCTTCAGCAAGTTGCTTAACCTCTCTGAGTCCCAGTGTCTTTTCCTATAAAATGGGGGAAATGATATTATCTGTGCGCCTAGTTGCTCAGTTGTGTCTGACTCTTTGTTGACTCTATGGACTATAGTTTGCCAGGCTCCTCTGTCCACAGGATTCTCCATGCAAGAGTATCGGAATGGGTAGCCATTCCATGCTCCAGGGGATCTTCCTGACTCAGAGATCAAACTCAGGTCTCCTGCATTGGCAGGTGAATTCTTTATCATCTGAGCCACCAGGGAAGCCCAATCATATTATCTACATCGTTGGATTTCAAGGAGTAAATGAAAGAATACAGATAAAAAGCTTAACACTATTCCTGGCTTAGAGTAAGCATATATAGTAAATGATAGCTGATAATTACTATGGTTATGAACTTGGAAAAAATGACCTCCTATCCCAGAAGGCTATGATGCCTTCCTGCATTCCAACCACAAGTATGGCTAACACAGAGAACTCTTCCCATGTTCCAGGCACTGTTCTTAGTGTTTATGGACATGACCGTATTCAGCTCTTAAAGGCGTTATATAAGATGGATACCTTTGTGAGCCTCATTTTACAGATGAGAAAACTGAGGCGTAGAGAGGTAGTATCTCCTGTGTGAGGTCATGGCTGGTGACCCAGGACCCAGGCTGTTAGTTTCCATGCTGCCCTGCCTCCCAGCTGAGCCCCTGAAACCCAGGAAACTGCAAAGAACAAACAGGCAGGGGTCAGGGTAAGCTGAGATAAGCAGAGCAGGATGGATGGGGCTGGGCCACTGTGTGAATGAAATAGTATGAAGTCACCAGTGTTGAACTCTCGGGACAAATTACGCATTTTCTTGCTTCCTTGGACACTTCCAGGTTGGGGTCAGATGAAGAAGTCCTGAGTGAGGAAATCTCAGTGTAGGTCTTGCTGATGGAGATTGCAGGCCCAACTCTGCAGACTGAGGCCAAGGGCAGGCATTGTTCTCTGGCCGCCCATTTCCTGAGTGGCCTCCGGCACAGGGCAGAGGGGCTGGGCTGCTGGAGCACAGATGGGGGCAATGAGGCCAGGGAATGGGGAGAGGTTTTCTATCAAGACATTCCCTGGGTGTCAGGGTGGCAATCAGTCAGGGCTGGGGTGTCCATCAGATTCTGCTGGCTCTGACCTGTATTTTGATAAGGATTGAGAGTCCCACTTGAACTTATCACCCTTGTCTGACTCTGGCAAGAAGCCATGAGATCCTCCCATAAGCTCTGGACAGCTCTCCCAAGGAGAGTTACTTCCTGCCCCACCCCCGTCCCTCAGCTTGGGTCTTTCCCAAGAAGTCAGCAGTTGTGCAAGCAATGCTCCTTTGTCACATCCAGAAGGCACACAGAGTTCTCCAGCAGAGGTCACAGCACGTACACCGCAGCTCCACAGCACCTCCTCCAGGCAGTTGGCTTTGATTTAATACAACCCCAGAGTCCTACGCACACTTCTCTCAAAGTTCTTAAAATATTTAATTAGCTATTGTTCTCATTTCTATGTGAGGATGCCAATTCCACGTTTTCTTTTTTGTCTTTTCTGTTGGACTCTAAGATTTCTGATGGGTGCAACCTTCAATCACTAGTCACTATTCTAAGAGAAGTTGAGGAAGATTAGATGCTGCCAACTCCAGAGCCTATGAGAAGCCAGACAGGTAATGAATGAATGAAGAAAGCCAGGTGTAGCACAACAGGGAGTGGTAGAGACTGTGGCAAAGTGCCAGAGGCTTGCTTGTGCGCCTAAGATAGTCACTGCCTATCAGTTCCAACCAAGTACTGCCAGGAGGGGATGCAGACACACTATTGTCAGATCTTGAAAATAAGCAAGAAAAGCTCCAACTGAATATTTCGTGTAAAACCTTCTGATTTCTAAATGTTGATACTAATTTAAAAAACTTTTTTAAAACTACTACTCTGCAAGCTAAACAAAGCTGCATTTGGTCTTCAAGCTGCTAATTCAGAATTCATAACCTCTGGAAATCTTCCAGACCTGATGTGTTCCAATTCCACAGCCCAGAATATGTGCTCATACTGCTGAGGACATGAATGGGTGGATGGGTGAGTTGATTGGCTGTCACTGAGCTAGGAGTCTCTGAAGAAACAGTGTCCTAATAGTATTTGGAAACTGAGCTTCTGTTTGAGAGTTAGCTTTAATCAAAGTGTGGAATTGTTTAGCTATGCCAACTTCAAGCATGTTTACACTCACTCACCTTTGCCTCCCTTCTCTTGCTGGGTGTGGAAGCCCTGAACTGAAGACTAGCACCAAACAAGTCCTAAGCCTCAGCGTGGCAGGTGAGTTAGAAAGCTGAGCTTTACTCAGGTTTGGAGGTAAAGCAGGGTTGTGTTGAACAGTGATTGAGATTAATTAACAATTAGTGAGATGCTTAATTGCCCTGCATATCTACTTTTCTTAAATCTTACTTTAAATTGAACACAATTAAAAATATACACTGTGATGAATAATTAATAAATGTTAATGTTTGGTCAAAATTCAGAGTGTTTAACTTATAAAAATAGCATAACCAAGTGAAAAATCTGCATCTCTCATTAACCATGTCTCAAGCACCTGTGCTATCTGCCTACAAGGTCATGGTTAAGGTAAGCATATTTAACTGTGGGTCATTTGTTGTTGTTAGTTGGTAAGTCATGTCCAGCTCTTTGTGACCCATGGACTGTAGCTCACCAGGCTCCTTTCTCCATGAGATTTTCCAGGCAAGACCACTGGAGTGGGTTGCCATTTCCTCCTCCAGGGGATCTCCCCAACCCAGGGATCAAACCCTTGTCTCTTACATCTCCTGCATTGGCAGGCAGGTTCTTTACCACTGAGCCACCAGGGAAGTCCCTGTGGGCCATTAAGCCATAACAAAATATATAGTCTCAGGGGCAGCAGACTGGCATTCTGGCACGGGCCTTCTTCCATGCCACCTGCCTGGATGGTACCACCAAACCCTCTGAACAGGATAACAGCTAGTGTATGCCAGGTAGTAGACTGGGCACTTCCTACTCACTATCTCTAATCCCCATAACAGTATATCTGCACACATTCTAATTTACCAGATGAAAATCCCAGGGCTCAGTAAGGTTAAATAGATTTTCCAAGGTCAAATAGCTAATAAATGATGGAGGTAGGATTCTCTCCTGGGCCCATCAGACTGCAGAGTCCATTCTCTTTCCACACCAGCGCACTCCCTAAGGAACTGAGCACACCCACTCTTCCTTATATGGAACAAAGTTGTTTAGTACCCAAGATTCTACAGGGATGCACTGGCAGGGTTGAGGTGAAAGTCCAGATGTCAGACTCCTATTTGTAGTACCAGACTACTCTGGGATAGAAAATACCTGGGATACAGGCCACTACTCACCTATCCAGGGCCCAGGGCAGACATAACTAATCTATCTCTATGCTGCTTCTCATACTTTTGGCAGCCACAACCAGTCAATCACAGCTGACTCCCATGAACAAACATATTTGCCATCCTTGGCCGGGAAAGAACTCTCATAAATGGAGGATGTAGAAGCTCTAACCAGAGTCTGGTGGCAAGCAGAGATAGATGGAAACCACTATCTTTGAACTGAAAGAGCCTAAATATGTGATAGAAGAGGCAGAAGGAAGGAGAAAGGACGAAGCTGAGCTCTGTCTGTGGTCTAATATCCCAACCCAGACAGGCTGGGGGGCCAGCCTTGTTTGCACAGTGAGCTGGGTGATCTCACGGGTCTGTGTTGGGGCCGCGGGGTGGCTGTGGTGATGAGGGGCCGAGGAACTGGATACATCTGAGCTGAGAAGAGTGAAAACACTTTGGATCTCGCATTTGGCTTTGCTTTCTAAAAAGAGTTTGGTTTGTTTTTCTGGCATTTATTTATTGTTAAAACAGCTCTTCAGGAACATTAAAGGACATTTTGTGAAAGAAAAGCATCCCCCCCCGAGCCCCCCTGCTCTCACACAACTGTTTCCATTTTCCCTTCTTCCCTCTGATCCTCCTTCACATGCATACCTAGGCAGGGCTGAAACCAGCCAGCACGCAATAGGGAATGCCTGCTTCTTTCACTCAACACGACAAGGTAATCATATTCCCACATTCGTGCCGCCTTCCAAATGACATCTTCTAAATGACTGCACAATATACTGTGATTGGCCTAGAGTTGCTGGCTACTAGATCTGAAAGTCTCTGTTTTTTATATTTTATGTTACAACAAATATCTTTGCGCATTTAGCACTTTTGATAACTTTTCTTAGGCTAAGGAAGCAAGACTATTGGGTTGATATGGAACCTTGTGTGAATACCACTCTGACTTTCTGCCCTTGCTTTTGACCTCACATGTGTATAAACTCTTGAGAGTTTTCAAAGTGCTGTCCCTCAGCTGAGAAGTGGGGACGCCTACTCCAGGCCCCCCAGTGGAAAAGAGGCCTCGATGGAGTTCCTGCATGTCCATAAGCCCTGCCTGCAGGGATGGGGGTTGCACGTGGAGAGGGGGTGGGATGCGGAGCCCACAGGAAATGGGGACATGGCATCAAGGGGAGGGTGAAGCCTCTCTGGTGGCCACCAGTGTCCCCTCCTTATGGAATGTCGCTTCCCAACAGGAGGCCCTGCCTACTTTTTAATTAAGAGAAGATGTTGTTTAGAGGGGGTGGTGGAGGGGGTTGAGGGGGCTTGGGAGCCCAGGCCATCTTATCAGGTGCGGATTCCCAGGAAAAAAACAGCAGAGAAGCCTCTACCCACCATACACAGCCCCTCCACCCCGCCCCTGCAGCTGGGCAGCCTGAGGCCAGGGTTTCCATGGGGTGGGATGAGGGGCAGGCCGGCGTGAAAGCTTTCTTGGAAGGAAAGGCTGGGTGGTCTCCAAAGCTCTGGTCCCCTTCTGCCTGAGGCATCAGGAAAGCACAATAAACACAGGCTAAGCAGCTTCAGCCCCAGCTCAGCCCCATTCCCTGGCCCAGCCCTAGCCTGGCCCCAGCCCGGCCCTGTCCAGCTTCAGTTGCTGAGTCCACATTGGCTGAGAGCATCACTTCACTGCCCGGGAGAAGTTTTCCAGTTTCACCCATCTAGTCCCCACTCCTCTCCCACTCAGCCCACTGGGGGCTCCAGGATTGGGTGGGTATGACTGTAGGCTACACCCATGACCTCACCTCCAGCCCACTGTTTCGGCCTGTGGTTCCACAGAGCTGCAGGGCTGCTGCCCCACACCCAGGGCTGGAGGCCACCCTGGGCTCACAGCAGCCCAGGAGAGTCCTAGCCAGCCCATAGTCAATGGTTACTTATGGAGCCCTCGCTTTCCGTGTCAGGCACTGTCCTGAGCTGATGCTGGGGCTACGGAGGTGAACGAGAGTCCTGCCATGAGACCTTGGGCAAGTCAACTTCTGACTTCAGTGTCCTCATGGATACATGGGGCACTGTGAGAATTAAGTGAGATCATATATGTGAAGTGCTTAAACCAGTACCCAACATACAGCAAGTGGTATGTAAATGTTAGATTTTTACATGTTATTATTCTTTCTAGTTGCAAGCAATAAGCAAACAAAAATCAGAAATAAATGAGAAAAATCCAGGCATTGGTAACTGCTGTGAAGAAGTTAAAATATGATAACGTGATGAAGAGAGGATGGAATTTGAGAAATGTGAAAACGCTTTAGCTTAGGTGGTAGAGGAAGGCCTTTCTGAGGAGATGAAACTGAAGTTGGAACTTCAAAAATGAGAAGGAGCCAGTGTGAGAAGGTCCAAATGATGATTATTCTATATAAGCCACGTAGCAAGTGCAAAGGCCCTGAGGTAGGAACAAACTTGGGTGTCTGGGAAGAAAAAAGGCCTTTGTAGCTAGGGCTGCCATGTCTAATCTGGTAGCCTTTAGTCAGCTGTGGCCATTAAAATTAGATTAAATAAAGAATTCAGTTCTCAGTCTCACTAACCACATTTCAAGTATTCTATAGCCACGTGTAGCTAACGGCTACAGTATTGGATAGCACAAGTGTAAAATGTTTTCATCACTGTGGAAAATGCTATTAAGCATCTCTGCCCTAGAGCTTTGGGAGGGAAAAAAAAAGAGATGTTGACATGAGATGAGGCAGGAAAGGCAAGCAGGGGCCAGACCGCAAAGGACCTTGAAGGTCAGAGCAAGGTGCTTGGTGTTTGTCCTAAGAGCACTGGGAAATCCTTAACGTGTCCAGATTTTGGATTAGGGGTAGTGAGGTGCACCTGCTGATTCTCCCACTTCTGTGAAGCCTGAGGAATCCTCTAAGTCAGAGCTGAAGGGGAACAGACATGCTTGCTGAATCTGCCCAACCTCCAAGTTCTACACAGGAACAGTGCAGAAACTCCCTGGGAACTGGCCTTCCCCCAGGGGATGTGCGGCTCCCTCAGTGAAGGCAGAGGGGCTGCCGGCACGCAGCCCTCACTGTCAATGCTTTGCATGAACTGCCTTGGCTGAACAGAATCCCTCTGTCCAAGGCCCCTCATGGTGGGCCTGCCCCCGAGCCCACTGAAAGGCCACCCCAGCGCCAGAGCTCCCTGAGGTGGGCTGGGCCTTCCTTGAGACGGCACTGCAGCTCAGCTTCTCCCTTTGCCCACTCCTCCTTCCTCCCTTTCCCTCCCCCCGTTTCAAAGTCAGCTTCCCAGGGCGCCCCATCGGCCTCAGCGCCCAGCTCACAGGAGCACAGCTGGTCCTTTGGCCCATCGGTGGGAGACAGTGGAGGAGTCGGCGCACAGTCGCTATGATGACCGCACGAAGCCGAGCACAGCCGTGATCAGAAGGCAGCCACCCCCGAGCGAGGGTGGCCACCAGAAGGCCCCCAAAGGGGGCCCAGATGGGACATGTTCTGAAGGGTGAGGGGTCACGTTCACTGCGTGCCCTCCTGTGCCATGCAGTCTACATGCGTGGCTCTGGGCCCCTCCCCAGGCCTCTAAGAGCAGCACCATAGCTCTCATCCTTCTCGGAGTAAAGCTCGGCCTTTGTGACACTCCACAGCGAGCCAGGTTTCCCACGGCTTCCAGATGCCAGGACTGGGATGTGAACCCCGATCTTGCTAATTCTGGAATCTACTCTTTTTGCTCTACTGTGCTAGGCAATGCAAACACAGAAAGTCCTGAACTCAAGGATGTCATGAGTCAAAGCACACATTCCTGTTAGGCAATGTGGACACTTGGGGCTCATCTCACCTTTGCTGTAATCAAGAACAAAAGTGATCCTCTTCCTTCTACCTCCACTTCACCCAGAGAGACTTTATGGTATAGCTGCAGCTACCATCTAATGTCCGTCTTTGTCACTACTTTCCCAGGCTCTACAAATACTCCTTTGATGTGCTAACAGCCCCTAATGGAGACAGTGGTTAATAAATTATTCAGTGGAGGCCAGGATGGTCAATCCAGCTACTCTCCTGACCTGTGAGCTCCCTTGGGAGCTGGCTGGGGGATGAAGGCCTATCCCAGGCACTGAGGCAGAACAATTTGGGGAAGCTGAAATCCCCTGAAGGCAGTGCACAGTGGGCAAGTCCTGGAAAGAGTCCAGGAACACTGTGACTTCAGCAGATGGAAAAAAAAAAAAACCACCCACCCACCCATAAAAGAGTCACTTGGGGATGAGAGTGGTGACTAACCCTGGGAACAGGTTGAATCAGCCTGGGAAGATGTCAGAAGACACCATCCTTATCACCAGGCCCTGGACACGAACCAGACTTCACAGTTGGCTTCAGAAGAAACAGGCCCTCCCATGCTACTATGGTCTGAAAGTCTGCAGGACTGGGGCCAGGGTTGGTGGGAGGGGGCTAGAGCTAAGCTAGGATCAAAAAGAGATGTGAAAAAAAGAGAAACAATATCCTCTCCTCTTATTTGAAAAAAATTAGAATAGAAACCTGCCACCGTGAGGCAATAATCCCACAACCCTTCCCAAAGATGGGGCAGAAGGGCTGCCTAGCTCAGTCCCCACCTGTGGTCTCCACGGGGGGATGGAGGGAAATGGTGAGTTAGCATTGTAACCCCAGTCCTCTTGAGCACCTGGTCAGGCGACCAGGGCATCTCTGCCAGCCCCCAGCTGCCCTCCTGGAGAAAGCAGGAAAGAGATTCAAGGGGAGCAAATGCCCTTCTTCTCTCTGATGGGACCAGGAACAGTGCTAAAGCCTGCATATGACTTTCTGCAGGCTTAGGGTCAGGAAACTGTTTCTTGTAGGCACTGCGATTTAAGAACCTTTTCAAATCTGAAACTCCAATACTTTGGCCACCTCATGCGAAGAGCTGACTTGTTGAAAAAGACCCTGATGCTGGGAGGGATTGGGGGCAGGAGGAGAAGGGGACAACAGAGGATGAGATGGCTGGATGGCATCACCGACTCGATGAACATGAGTTTGAGTGAACTCCGGGAGTTGGTGATGGACAGGGAGGCCTGGCATGCTGATTCATGGGGTCGCAAAGAGTCGGACACGACTGAGCGACTGAACTGAACTGAACATTCTAAGACATTTAAAAATTGGTGTGGGGACTTCCCTGATGGTCCAGTAGTTAAGAATCTGCACTCCCAATGCAGAGGGCATGGGTTCAATCCCTGGTTGGGGAACTAAGATCCCATATGCCACATATCACAACTGAAAGAAAAAATAATAATAATAATTGGTATTGACATTTCTCGTCTGGCTTTTTTTAGAGGGAGGGACAGAAATCTTCGTTCCCCAACCTGAGATTGAACCTAGGCTGTTGAAGTGAAACACAGAATCCCAACCACTGGACTGCCAGCCAGGAAACTTCTCTTTGTTTTTGGTAAAGTTGTTGAGGCAGTTTGAGTCCATCTGAGCTGGAGGAGAATAAGGAGACGATCTGCTGGCATGGCTCAGGCAGAGGAGGGCAAAGGGACCTTGGGCAGCTGGGGACAAAAGGGACCTTGGGCAGCTGGGGACAAAAGCAAAACAGGGTACCCCTTGGGGATGGTGTTGCAGAAGCAAATGCCATCTGGATGGGGCAGCCCTCGACTGGACAAACGCCAGCACTGCCCATGACGTGTAGGGACAAGGTGAGCTGTAGAGCAGGATATTGGAGGTGACAGAGGAGCCTTTCTTGCCTTAAGCTCCTCCCTGGTGCTGGTTGTTTCTTCTGAGGGAGATGCTTCATTCGGTTTTTATAAGAAGAGGAAGATTCCCTTCTGCTCCAATGAAACACCCTTGTCCATCTGCCTCCAGAAAGATACAATGGGAGTTTGGGGCAGGGAAGACAGGTGAATCAGATGCCAGCCAAGTGAAACAGAAAATCAGCTCACAACTGGCGGGCTTTTCCCTCTTTTGCTGAGGGGCTCTGCTTACACTCCCAGCATTTTCTTTTCTTTTTTGGCTGCACCACGTTCTTGTTGCTGCGCAGAGGCTTTCCCTGGTTGTGGAGCCTGGGAGCTGGAGCACACAGGCTCAGGAGCTGCAGGGCATGGCCCTCTCTAGTTGTGACCGGCACGTGGGATCTTAGTTCCCTGACTAGGAATTGAATCAATATCCTCTGCATTGGAAGGCTGAGTCTCAACCACTGGACCACCAGAGAAATCCCTCCAGCATTTCCTATAACACTGGGAGCCATTGTATATGAGATTTGGTAAAACAGACCAGGGTTCAAATGCCAGCGACTCTCAGTAGCTCTGGAGCCCCCTACAAGTTTCTTTTAATGTCTCGAGGCCTCAGTCTCCTTATTTACATGTGGAGCTGGTAGTAGCAACTTGCAGTAGTTGTGAGGGCAGGACATATGATGCAAGTGTCTCGCTGAATAAGCACTCGCTAAACGGCAGCTTTGTTTCTTGTTCCTCGGCCATTACATGCATTCAGGATGTTTATTACAGGGTGGTTTTAATTCAGTTCAGGCCACAGTTCGCTCACATTTTGTCAGCAACCTCAGCTGTACAGCTTTGTGATACTCTTTTGCCATCTATCCATCTTCTTGGCAACCTCTGCATCTGTCCTGCCCCCTCCCCCAGAGCCCTTTGCTTCAGCTGTCCCCAAGGGCTCCCCTACCTCCTGGCTTACAGAATTTGAGCAAATGGTCCTAGAATCCATTGGGCCTACTCTTAGAACCCACTCTTAGAACCCAGACAGGCTAGGAAGGGGAAAGAGGGTGGAGCCAGGGGGCTAGAAGGGCTGTGCTTCCCATCTGAGTTCCAAACACACCGGTGCTCAGAAGGCACTCCCATTTCTGC
>SJXQ01005646.1:575292-614259 GCA_006408695.1 Aepyceros melampus
GCTAGTTTTGTGGGGCCTGCCTGTTCGCTTTTACAGGTCACAGACGGGGAGGGTGGAGAGTGATTCGGGGCCTCTCCCCCGCCTTGGCTGGAGCACCCATCCCTCCCTCCCAGGGCTCCTAATCCCCTGCCTGCAAATGCCTGTCCTCCAGAGCTGAGATGCTGCAGAGCCTGAGGCTTATACACAGACCCATTATTTATTGGGAGGCTGAGGGCCAGGATGAGGTCGGAGCCATATTCTCTGCTGTCCTGGCTCTTCTCACCTGGGTTGTAAGCAGGGAGAGAAGGAGAGGGAGACACGGGCACAGGATGGGGGAAGGGCCACCTGTGTGTTGGGGACCTACTGTGTGCCTGGTCCTGGGCGACTTCATTGAACAGATCATAGTAGGTCACTTTTACCTGAAGCGCGTGCATGTGTGAGCAATGCAGACGTGTGTGTTGGAGACAGGATGGTCAACAGCACAGCTCTTGAGTCAGGCCTGGGTCCAGTCTCCAGCCCTGACTCTCATGGGATGATTTCATACACACACATTCCTCCACCTCTCTGAGCCTTAGTTTTCTCATCTGTAAAATGGGGATAAGACCATCTACTTCCTGGAGTTCTAGAGCAGCTGGAGTCAAGCCCCAAGTATGCGTCATTGTACACTGTTGGGCATACAGGAGATGGGAGCTCTTAGGAGGAGGAGAGAGAGGCTAGGACATAGGGTCGAGAGAGAGTGGGGAAAATAGGAGAGGGGTGAGAAGGAGTGTCTGAGCAAGAGAATCCATCTGCTGGCCTGGGATTTGCCTGGCTTCCGCCTTCACGTAGCTCCCTGCGGGTGAGCCTCTAAGGAGACCTGCGGCTCCTGCTGAGAAGCCCCAGCTAAGACTGATGGAGGGGGAATCAGGGTTCCAGGCCGCAGAGCTGAAGCCACTGCCCCCACCTCAAATGACTGCACACCCACTCTTACCAGCAGCCACTACACAGAGAAGGGACATCTGGGGGTGGGGGTGGAGAATTTGGTCCCTCCTGGGGCTCCTTGCGAGATTCAAAAAAAGCACCCTGTGTCTTTAAGGAGGCGCCTTTTGGGAGCTCAGGAGGGAGGAAGGTTAAGATGATTAGCTGGTGCTAACAAATTTAGGATGTGGAAGGAGTCTTTTTTTGGCTGTCCATCAAAGGAAGGATTGAATGTCCCTGAGGTTGGAGAGAGCAGAAGGAGGGGAGGAGAGGGCTGGGGGAGGGGAGCAGGAGAGTGTTGTGCTGACTGGCTGAGCCTTCTCCCTGGACAGGCTTTTCCCCAGCAACTGGGGGTGTGCGGGAGTTGGGCAGGCTTGCAGGGCCACACGCTGTCTGTCCAGACGCTGGCCTTCCCATCCGCCTGTCATTGCCCCTCCCCCACAGCCCCAACCCCAGCTCAGGTTATGTCCAAGCAGCTGGGCTGAAAAGTGATCCTGGAGGAAGAAGGCCCTTCCTGTTGATTAGGAACCAGGACACTCTTCCCCAACCCCCCTCGAACATGACCAGACCCCCACCTCATCGAGGCTCCTTGTCCTGGGGCCACCCCCAGCCCCTTGTCATCAAGGGCTGGACCACCCTTCATCTCAGTTCCCCTGTAACCAAAGGAAACCTGCATGGCCTCCCAGAGAGATCACAAGCCACTCACAAAAGCCTTCATAAAAGGTTATTTCCGGCATGAGCTGGAAGGAGGAGGGTATGGGAAGCATGCCACGTCCAGGAATGGTTCATTCAGAACCAAATGGGCATGGGCTCTGGGCCAGGTCCTGTGGCGGGGACTGGGGAAACAGATAGCAAGGCTCCGTTCCTGTCCCTGGCTTAGCTCCTGTCCCCAGGAACGTGCAGTCCAGCAGGGGAAAGAGAGGAGAACAAAACACTGCGCCAGGACACTTACGGACCCACAGTCCCCAACCCTTTTGGTACCAGGGACCGATTTCAGGGAAGCCAATTCTTCCAGAGACTGGAAGTAGGGAGATTGTTTGGGGATGATTCAGGCACATTACATTTCTTGTGCACTTTATTTCTAATCTAATGCTGCCACTGATCTGACGCAGGTATTGGTCCATGGCCCAGAGCTTGGGGACCCCTAGTATAGAGAGCAGTGGACAGAGGATGACCTGGAATGCCTGTCGAAAACCCCAGAGGTCCTGATGCTTTAGGTCTGGTGTGGGCTCTGGGCACCTATCTGCATAGTGAAGCAGAGAGGGTGATATTTGTGCAGGTGGATATCAGAGTCGACGTGGAGGAAGGCTGAAATGGAAGGAGCAGGGGTAACACTGAGAAAGGAAGTGGGTGCAGGAAGCAGAAAAAGTTTTCCAGGCTAAGTGGCCTGAAGCTGATTCCTGCTGGGGAGGGTCGGCAAGGCTGAGGGAGAAGAAGGGGTGAAGGAGGCTTGCAGGTTGGGGAATGCCTTAGTTAGTGTGGCCAGAACGTAGAAAAAGACCAGGCTGAGCAAGAAGCAAAATCTTGGGAGCATCTCAGCGGGGGTTAATGTCTTCCGCAATGGAGATGCCAATTGGGTTTGCAGTTTTGAGAAACTGGCTGCGAGGTGGAGAGGAGGGGGAAGGGACCAAAATGGAAGAGAGGCAATTGGTAGCAGGCTTCAGCAAGGATCCGGAGGAGGACTAATGGGGAGAGTAAGTCCTCCCCCCATGGAATGGGGTGGGGGCAGACAATGGGGAATGCCAAGTAGGCTGAGTCCCAGGTGTAGGTCATGATGCCTGCTGGCCCCGGGGCCAGGAGGCGTGGGGGTGGGTGAGGGACAGGGTGGAAGCAGTGATGATGATCCCGTTTCTGGTCTTGGTGGTCACGGGTGAGATTTGTTTCTCCCTTGAGGCTTGAGGACACAAGAGAAATGAGCTGGTTCAAAAGGAAAATGGGGAATGTCATTCTGGACCCAGTAACTCCAGGTAGAGAAGGAGGTGTACTTGAAACAGAAGTGAGGCCCAGGCGGGTGGGGCATAGTTACAAGCTTCCCTTGGATCACTGATTCACAACTCCAGAGTCTCTGGCATTTGAGTACAGGGCCTGTGACCCATGCCCTCTACACCAGCCATGCTGAGTTGTCCATCATTCCGTCACACACACAGCTTTTCATACCCCACGTGTTAGCATCTGCTGCTCCCGGCCTGGGCTGTCCTCTTCCCCTCCCCAAATCAAGCCCTACACCTCCTTTAAGACTGAGACTCAATGACACCCTCAGGGTTTGCTAGCCTCCCCCCCACTTTTTTTGCTTCTGAATCTCCTTGGGTGCATTTTACATTCTACACTTCATTTGTGGGCATCTCTCCTGGAGGATGGGGCTTACCTAGTGTCTCATACAGTAAAGAATCTGCCTGCAATGCAGGAGACTCAGGTTCAACCCATGGGTCGGGAAGATCCCCTGGAGAAGGGAATGGCTACCCACTCCAGGGTTCTTGCCTAGAAAATCACATGGACAGAGGAGCCTGGCAGGCTACATGGGGTCACAAAGAGTCAGACACGACGGAGTGACTAACAGACAACAACAGCTCCCGGAGGGTGAGGACCAGAGCAAAGGATCAGCACCTCTTTATTGATAAATAAACCCAGGTTTCTTGACGTTTTATTGGATGGCAGCTTCTCTCTGGTAGATGCAGAAGGGTGGTGAGAAAGTACATGGAAATGAACAGACGGTCACCAACCCTGTCTCCACTTTCACCATCACAGTAAACACTGGTTGACATTTACTCTGCCTGAAGTGCTGGGTCAGGCTGCTCAACATTCACTTTTTCATTTAATCCCCATCAAAATCCACAGGATAAGTCTCCTCATCATCCTCATTTTATAGATCAAAGCTGTCCAACAGGGCGTTCTGCAATGATGGAAATGATTCTGTGCTGTGCAACACAGTTGCCACATAAGCACTTGAAATAAATTTGGACCTAGGAGATGGATTTTAAACTTTATTTAATTTTAATTAATTGAAGTGTAATTGGAAGAAAAGTTATGACAAACCTAGACAGCATATTAAAAAGCAGAGACATTACTTTGCTGATAAAGGTCCATATAGTCAAAGCCATGGTTTTTCTAGAAGTCATGTATGGATGTGAGAGTTGCACCGTAAAGAAGGTTGATGTCAAAGAACTGATGCTTTTGAACTATGGTATTAGAGAAGACTCTCAGAGTCCCTTGGACTGCAAGGAGATCAAACCAGTCAATTCTAAAGGAAATCAGTCCTGAATATTCATTGCAAGGACTGATGCTGAAGCTGAAACTCCAATGCTTTGGCCACCTGATGTGAAGAGCTGACTCATTAGAAAAGACCCTAATGCTGGGAAAGATTGAGGACAGGAGGAGAAGGAGCCGACAGAGGATGAGATGATTGGAAGGCATCACTGATTCAATGGACTTAAGTTTGAGCAAACTCAGGGAGATAGTAGAAGACAGGGAAGCCTGGAAGGCCATGGGGTCGCAGAGTCAGACACAACTGATCGACTGAACAACAAATCACACGTGGCTACTGGCAGTTGTCATCAACATTTCAGTGTAAATGAAGACAGACTGAAGGGATTATGAAACTTGCCCAAGTGACAAAGGTAAGGAGGGATAAAGGCAAGACTTGCAACTGGGGTTGTTTGGCCCCAAACCCATGCTTTGAGCCACCAGGCTTTAACTCCATTTCTTTTCCTCACCCCCAGATTGTGAGTATGATGGGGAGGAGTTTAGCATCATCACACAAGCCCCCATGCAGGCTGGTGACCTCTGTGACCACCAGCTGAATCCCCGGACAGTTTGTGCAGCGTGACTGCCCTGTGTGAGACCCAGGGTTTCCCCGGGGCCCTCCTCTCCTGCTGTGACAGTGAGTGCTGGAGGAGATGATCCCACATCCTCCCACATCCTACGAGCCATGATTTCTTTGCAGGAGGCCTTTGGTCCCAGGCTCTGCAGCTGGAGAATATAAACAGTTTACTCTCACTGCGTTTCTGCAGCCCAGGCAACAGGGAAGATTTAACCTAGATTGTATCTGGCACTGACTTCCAACGTTTGCAGACCTGGGGACTGTGAGGACCACAGCTCTGGTGTAGATGCCTCTGGCCAATCACTGTGGGCTTTATCTGAACCCCCAGCATCTGGTACCCTCTGCCTGCTGTGGCTGTGAAGACAAGAGTGTCGAAACTGTGGGGCCAGCCATTCAGTGTAGGGATAATGCTAGTGCCCAAAGGAGCATGGGCAGGTGAGTGCTCAGGAGTGGGGGAGAGGGAGAGAGTGCTTAGAGATGCCGTGACTTCAGGGGGCAGGTGTACAGAATACGAATGTCACGTGGGGGCTGGGTGTGAGAACACCAGGTTCTTGTCCCTGCTCTGTACAGAAGTCAGTCTGAACTTTTCAAAGTACCAGTATGATTAGGTCACAGCTCTGCTCAATACCCTTCAATGGCTCCCCATTACTCTCAAGATAAAGGCAAAATCCTTAATATGAACCTCATCTCATGTCACTCTCCCCCGACAAGCTCCCCGCTCTAGCCACACCGCTCCTCCTCTTCCTCATTCCTCCTCCCCACCTCAGGATCCTTGCACATGCTGGTTCCCTTGCCTGAAACGAAACTTTCTCTCTCCCCTCTTTGCTTGGTTAATTTCTACTCCTCAAGGGTCACTTCCTCAGGGGAGCCTTCCTGGACCTTCTTACCCTGAGAGCTCTTTCCAGTTTGTTATGGAAGCCTGTACCCTGTTTGGTAGGAGTGGTCACCCCTGCAATTGCGCATCTGCTAGGGATTGATGGAGGTGCTTCCCTCACTAGACTGTAATTTCTGGGACTTGCTTTGCATGCCCTGGGGTCCCCAGCACCTTGCTAGGTCCCAGCGTGGAACAGGTGCTCTGTGACAAATGCATGCATGCATGAATGAGTGAAAGGATGGTACTGTGATTGTGTGCAAGGCAATTCCATTCTCCGGGCTTGACACCTTAAAAATGATGGTTAGTAGAGTATGGACTCCATGCCAGGTGCTGAGAAGGGCACAGAGCTGGCTGTGCAGAGGGGAGATGGATATTTAAAAAGGCCATGATGACACCGAGGAATAAAGGTATGCTTGGAAGACCAGCAGCAGGCTGTGAGGAAGCTCTTAGCAGAGGCATTTGGTGGGAGAGGGGCTGGGAATCAAGGAGGACTCCCTGGATCAGATTACAACTAAGGTCCAATCCGAAGGGTAAGAGAGAGTTAACAGGCAAAGATGAAGAAAGAGTGTTCTCAGCAGAGGGCAGAGGAAGGGATGGGGGAGAGCCCTCATGAGACTGCAAGGCAGGCAGGGGGACGAGATGGAACCAGATGGGGCCAAGTGGACTCTGGCGTGAAGGCACTCGTGCCACTGTGGGGTTTCTGGCAGGGACGACAGAGGACTGTCCTCCTGGGTAAAAGGAGAGGGCTGAGTGGGACAGAGTGTGGGGTCCCTCCCGCTCTGGGGCCTGGGGGGTTCGGAGCTAGATGAGGAAGGTTCCCAACTCCATTGGCAGCACAAGCCTCATGGGACTGGTTTCCTCTGTGACGTCAACTTAAAGGTCACTCAGATCCCAGGTTTCCTCTCCAGAGCCATTTAGGGCTCGGTATTTTGTCCTTTCCCCCTGGATCCCTTTGGGATCCTGTGACATTCCCAGCCTGGAGCACCTCGAGGGGTAACCGGTCCCTGAGCTCCCGAGTTACTGTGAGAAGCAGCACTTCCTGAATTTGTC
The DNA here is from genome assembly GCA_006408695.1 of Aepyceros melampus. Classification (NCBI taxonomy): domain Eukaryota; kingdom Metazoa; phylum Chordata; class Mammalia; order Artiodactyla; family Bovidae; genus Aepyceros; species Aepyceros melampus. Next base: position 581,970 of record SJXQ01005646.1, read on the forward strand.
CTAAATTTACCTCACTCAAGTTTCAAAGGGGGCCCCTCATCCTAGCCAGGCAGGAGTCAGTGGAGAAGGAAGTGCGCCGGGAGCCGTGTGGTGGGAAGGGGAACTCAGGACATCTTTACTCTGGGGGCCCTTTGCATCACACCAGCCAACAAGCTGTGTTCCACAACTATATAGACAGGCCCGTCTCTCCCTCCTCCCAAACCCAGGCCCCTCTCTGCACCTGATAAACCCGGGCATGAACTGATGAACTGGAAGTGAAACCAGGCCTTTCAACCAACTCCTCACTCCAGTCAACAGATGCCACAGCTGGGGGTGTGTAAATAAATGATAAGATCCTTAAGTAGCCGGCGCCTTCAGCGCCACTGACTGTCACTCCAGGGTCTTCTCCCAGGCCTGCTGCTGTGCCTCCAGGAACCTGGCACTGAGGGCTTCAGCCATGCTCCAGCCCTGTGCCCTGCACAGCCCAATGCTCCGGCTAAAAGCTGTGAGTCCTGCCTTGCTTCTCTGTCTCCCCTTAATGCAGACGGCCCAGCAGCAAGGCCGCCAATGTCACCTCCAAAACAGAGCCCAGGCCTCTCCTCTTTTCCTATATCCTCTGTTACCACCCCCTCTCACCTGGACACCCACAGTAGGCTCCTCTCTCCCTACCTCTGCTCCCCGCCTCTGTAATCCATTCTCTACCAGGGCCAAGAGGAATGTGAATTGTACATGAAGTGTGTGACTCCCCTTTTAAAACTTTTGGTTCACCAGGGATGAAATTTACAAACCCCACAGGCCAGAGCTGTGCCCTTCTGGAGGCATGACCTCTCTCCTTACCACTCACTCCACTAGGTGGCTCTACCCTTTCTCTTCTTCAGACACACTGAGCTCATTTTCACCTCAGGGCCTTTGCACATGCCACTCCTACTGACTGGAATGCTCACCCCCCATCCTCTGAACTAATTAATCAATCAATTGAGGGTCTTTCTGATCCAGGGTTCTAACCTGGCTCTCCTGCATTGCAGGCAGATTCTTTATCATATGAGCCACCAGGGAAGCCCAGTTAATTTAACAGACACTTTTATGGTGCTCTGTTCTATGCCAGGTTTATCTAAGCAGTTCTCAAGTTCTGAATCATGTTAACTCTTCACAAGACTGGGTCCCTTTTGTCAGTTCACATGTCACCTTCTCATGGAAGCCTTCCCTGGCCACCATCAAACACAGACACCACTGCTCCACCACTACCAGGCTCCATAGAATATATACTTTTGATTCAATTTCATCATAATGATCAATGGATTTTTTTTCTCATTTATTTCTTAAAAAAAAAACATAAAGATTTTCTTTGGTTATATCTCAAGGCATGTGGGATCTTAGTTCCCCAATCAGGGATCAAACCTCACTCCCTGCATTGGAAGTACAGCTGGACAAGTAGGGGAGCTCTCTCATTTATTTCTTTATATGCTCACATTCTCTACTAGACTGGAAGCCCCAGGAGGGCAAGGCTGGCCAGTTAATTTACCTTTATACCCCTGGAGTCTAGCATAGTACCTGCCCCTGAAAATGAATGAGTGAAGGGGTCACCTGCCTGGGAGAGGCTTCTAAGCCCACCATACTCTCTAAATGCCACAGCTGGCATGTACACACCACAACATATAAATAGTGAAATGTTTCCTGTGGATACTGCTCAGGTCCCAATCAGGAGAGGAGCTTCTAGAAGGCAGGGATAAAGAGGGTCTTCTTCATCTTTGTGTAAATTACAAAATAACAACTGGTACGTTTGCAGCAAATGAAAATTCGCTTTAGAGCTTTCAAAGGAGTTGCATACACAGGAACTCACTGAGAGACGCAGTTGGACTGTGACAGCTCCGTTTCACAGATTCAGGAACTGAGAACCAGAGAGCCAGGGCCACATCACTGCACAAAAGCCAGCACTCAGTGCAGATCTGAAGCCTTTACGAAGGTTCTGTCTACCTAAGTGCCTGGTACTCCGCATACAGCAGGGCCTCAGTGGAGATTTCTGTATCTGCTGTGGCTAACAGACAGATGTTCAAACATATCCCTTTGGAAGGACTGGTCTCAGGGTAGTGGTGTTTCAGAGGCAATGTAGGCAGTCAAAAGAGTCGCAGGTGGGGCTTCAGGAGAGCTGAAGAGCAGCATGTAGTAGGCACGTCCCTGTGCCAGGCACTGTACCAAAAGATTTACATACATCTTCTCAGTGCCCACAACAGTACAATGAGATAGATGCTGTCATTATCCCCATTTTACAGATGAGAAAGCTGAGGCTCAGAGAGGTTAGGCCACTTGGCCCATTGTAACACAGTCAAATCCTAGAACTCAGCCAGCAGACAATCCTGCCAGATGCCTCCACACACGGCTGAAGAAGCCTCTGTGTTTTAGACTCTGTCTAGAAAGCCAAAGTTCAAACTAAAACCTGTCTTGGCCTGTCCAGCTCTGACACAAGTCGGGGAGGGACAAGAGGAAGACATGTGGCCCTTGCAAGATGAGGAAGGGGCTGATTGGATGCCCTGGAGTAGGAACAACCCTGCCTGCCCAGGACTTAGTGGGTGGAGTGCCTAAGGGTAGCCAGTCCACAGGGCCCTGGTCTCCTGTGCTGGTGGATGACAAAGACCAGATCATGTGAGAATACAGAAGGGCTGGGGGACCTTGGAGCTTCCCAAGACTAAGAGAGTGACTTATATCACAGGGGATGTTATGGTGCGCAAATACTATGAGTAGCAGCTAGCCCTACTACAGCTGTTAGAATGAGCATCAGAAATGGGCCCCAAGCCTGAGCTTCTTTTGGACAATAAAAATAACATTCCTTCTCTGTATCTTCCTTCTTTCTTTCTTCAGAATCTTTCAGTCTGTTGTTCTACAGAAACATGATCCTACTGCCCCGGGTGTCCACCCTACAGGGGGCTGGGCAGACAGGATGGGGAAGAAGTGAGAGTCAAGGCTGATGTCTAACTCTCAAAGGACTTACCGCCCACCACAGAAGCATGAAGGGTGAGGGAGACATGCCCAGGGGAGGAGTCAAGAAGACTGGAGCTGACTTCATCCCTGGAAATAGTCATGCGGGGGGTGGTGGCTTCAGGGGCCAATCAGCTTTATGGACATGACATCATCGTTTATTCTGGCAGGAAGGACAGGCTGTCAAATGGACAGATGAATCCGGAACTAGCTGCCCATCTTGGTGGGAGCTCCTGGCCTCAGGAGGCATCACAGTGTTGGCCAACGCTGGCCACTGGGCTATTTTACATTCCTCTGCCTTGCCTTGGTTTCTGTAAAAGTCCACCCTTCCTGTGGCCCCAGGAGCGCCTCTGGGGACTCACTTGGAGGACAAGACACTGAGAACCTGGCCATGCCCATCTAACTGCAGATTGAGGCAAGTTCCTTTTTTCCTCGTAGGGCCTCATTTTTCCCAGTTCTAAAAATAAGCAGATTGGAGGACAGTGGTGTATTCTGTATCCTGCTTCTAAGTATCCAGGTATCTGGAGGGGTCACCAGCGGGACACCCCAATCCCACTTGCGGGGCTCTGCTCCTATGTTTACGTGACAGGTAAGTTTGAATTTGGGCTTCCCAGGCAGCTCAGTGGTAAAGGACCTGCCTGCCAGTGCGGAAGCTGCAAGAGACGCAGGTTCGACCTCTGGGTCGGAAAGATCCCCTGGAGGAGGGCATGGCAACCCACTCCAGTATTCTTGCTGAGATAATCCCATGGACAGAGGAGCTTGCTGGGCTAGAATCCATGGGGTTGCACAGAGCGCTCATGACTGAGCGTGCACACAAAGTTTGGATTGCTCCAATGCTTCCCTTCAAAGAAAGGGCTGCCCCCTGCCTCCCCCTCAAGGCAGCCTCTGATGTCCATTTGGTGTCGCGGTCTGGATCTGGCCACTGTAAGGAGGAGACGCGCCCCCTTCCATCCCTCCGCACCTGGTCAGGATCCAGGGTTAAGGCTGATCTCTCCCCACACCTTAAAGGCTCCTCACTCTCCTCTCTGAATGCACAGCCTGCCTTCCCGCTCCTTCCTCAGCTAAGCTGGGGAGCACTTGGCAGAAGCCAGGATTATAATTGTAAGAGTTGGGAGCCAGATTCTTCTAGAGTTGAACAGACTTTCCAGAGCAAGAGCACATGACTTCAAAAGAATAACAAGATATAGATTAAAAAAAGATATCTCGGTGAACTGCCAGTGTTATTTCCCAGAGTCAGTGTACATTCAGTCCAGTGAGTCATCTGCCCCTTCCTCATCCCCACTCCCTGAGGTAAAAACAGAATATCATGCTCCTGTCAACACCTCCCAAGTTCCAATCAGCAAAGAGCAGAGCAGGGGGTGCGATGCAGTCAGGTACTGGGAACTAGAGCCACACGGAGACCCGCCAATCAGAACCAACGCTGGTGCGCTGAATGGGTGAAGCCACAGGAATGTCCCTGCGGCCACAGTGTGCAAACTCACGAGCACCTGAGAGAGAGGAAAGTCTCATTCCAGGGGGGCTGACACAAGCTTTTAAGTCTGAAGGGCGATGAAGGGGACATTCTGGGCCCCCAAACCCTGGGGCACCCCTAGGTGTCCAGGAGGGAGTCTGGAGTATGGCAGGGGAGCCCTCTCCAGGCCACCATGCCAGGAGCCCACTGCCCCCTGCCCTGTCCACGCTGCCCCCGGAGGCCCAGACCTCCCTGGCCATGTGCCCGGCTACCCTGTGACAGCGCCTATAGCTATGTGGGGAGCTGGCATCCACTCAGCCACCCGCACCTGCTGGGTGCGCTCCTGTGTCTCCATGCCAGGCTGCACGGATTTCCTCCCCTACTTGGGCTGGCTGAAGTAGCAGACCCCTCTGCTGGAGCCCCCTGCTGGTGCTTGACCCTCCCACGAACCCCCGCCACCCACCCAGGGTCTCCACTGGTGGAGGTGCCCACGTGCCAAGAAATGTGGTGACACAGGCATGGACCCAGCTCCTCTCACTGCACCTCTGCCCACTGGGGACATTTCCCCGTTGCTTTGCCTGCCATGTCTGCCATACACAAGCGGACGGCAAAGGCCGGGGGGGCAGGAAGAAGTGCTGGGCTGCAAGGAGTTGGTCAAGTGAGCTGGAAAGAATGAGCAGGCAGGCCCAGGGCAGTATTGCTGCCACTCAGCTACTGGAGGGTCAGACTCTTTGGGGATCCTTTTTTCCTTCCCTCCTCTGCCTGCCCTGCCCCCACCAATCTCTGCCTCACCCCCCTCAGGCGGATCTGGGGGCCTCTCCTTCTCCTCACCAAGGAGCCCAGTGCAGCTGGGCTACTGGCTCTCTTCTAATCCCCGGAGTTAGTGACTTAGGACAAACGCCAGCTGTGCAGGCCATCGTCAACAGTGTTGGTCCCTGCCTTGCTTGTGGCCCGGCTCACAGAGGTGACCCCAGGACTGCAGTTGGACTGCCCCAGGCAGGGGACCCATCTGCCACTATCTCCAGCAGGCCCACGCCTACTGGAGCTCTTGGACTCTGCAGCAGCCACTGCTTGGCCTGTTCTTCCCTTTACCTGGACTCGCTTCACCTGAGCTCCTCTGAGCCTCCTGAGGACAGAGCATGGCATCAGTTTGTTGAGTGACTGAGTGAAAGTGACAGAGACAGAGGAGGCAGATCAAGGCTGCCTTCTAACACTGTTCTGGTTTGTTTGGAGTCAGACTTTTTTTAAGATATACGTATATAGATGTGGACCATTTGAAAGTCTTGATTGAATTTGTTATAACACTGCTTCTGTTTTTTTTTTTTTTGGTTTTGTTTTTTTGCAGTATCTTAGTGGCACCTCACTCCAGTACTCTTGCCTGGAAAATCCCATGGACGGAGGAGCCTGGTAGGCTGCAGTCCACGGGGTCGCTAAGAGTCAGACACGACTGAGCAACTTCCCTTTCACTTTTCACTTTCATGCATTGGAGCCAGAAATGGCCACCCACTCCAGTGTTCTTGCCTGGAGAATCCCAGGGACGGGGGAGCCTGGTGGGCTTCCTCTATGGGGTCGCACAGAGTCGGACGCGACTGAAGCAATTTAGCAGCAGCAGCAGCAGCAGCTCCCCAACCAGGGATCCAAGCTGCAACCCTGCATTGGAAGGTGGATTATTAATCACTGGACCACTTGGGAAGACCCTAGACTTCTTAGGTTAAAATAATTCTGGTGCCAGCACATGCTAGTTCTGTGACCTTGGTCATATGACATAACCTCTTTGGGCCTCAGTCTTCTCATGTATAAAGCAGAGATAATAGGAACTGCCACGTAAAGTAATTATGAGGATTAAATGAGATAATGTGATAAAGAGCTTATACCAGTGCCTGGCACAGAGTAAGCCCTTGATACACGTTGTTGCTATCATTATTAATTTATGTCCTTCAGCCTCATCCAATACTACTTCCCTGGACAAGAATTATGGCCATTGCCAAGTCCATAGTTTGCTCCCTGGAAGTACTCACTCTCGTGGCTGGAGGAAGTCCATCAGGACATAACTTCTGACAGTTTGTTTCAGGTTCCAACCCTGCCACTTCTTAGCCCTGTATCCTTGAGAGATGTGCTCTGAGCTTCAGAGTCCTCATCTGGAAATGTGGTCATGTGAGAGTCTTAACCTCAGAGAGAGGCTGGGAGGATGGAGTGAGGTGTGAAAGTACGAAGCAGGCAGTCAGACCAGCTGCTGTCAGAGACCATACAAGCTGCCTTGACGGTGGACAGGAATCTGCCGGGGAGTAGCTGAGAGGCTGGCGGGGCTGAGAAGGAGTGGGGGCACCAGCCAGGGAGTGGGCAGCTGGGTGGCTCTAGGAAGAGCTGAGGGCTGCGTCCACGTGTCAAGGGTGTCTGACCTGCTAGTCTCTTACGCGGGCCACGGCCCTTCCCATTTACTTCTCCTTTCCGGCAGAGCAGCACTGGCATTCCTTCAGCACCACTGCTTCGGAAGCTTCACTCAGGGTCCTCCAGGACAGAGTGGGCAGAGGAGGACCCTCCACTGTGTGGGGGGCAGGGAGCCTTGTGTCCCTGGCACACGTGGGGCCAGAGCTCACCCTGGGAGAGGCAACAACTCCCAGGGCACAAAGTCTCCAGCAAGGTGCACCCTTGCCCTCTCTGCCCTGAGCAGTGGCCTTAGCGGCCAGACGGCTGCCAGTACAGGTAAGGTCACAGAATCAGAGCTTCCTTCTCCCACCCCCGGGGAGGAGCCCTCCCAGGACTTCAGCACTTCCGCAGAAACATCCTGCATCCTCAGCCCCCATCCCACTCCTGGCCAGCTTGTCCACTATAGAGCCCTGGACTTCCCTGGCAGTGGTTGAAACTCTGTGCTTCCAAAAAGCGAAATGGAGCCCTACCTCTTTCCTCTCCACCCTGCTCCCTTCTGTTCTGCCTTGACCCTGAGGGCAAATGGGCCGGCATCGGAAGCCTCGGGCTCTGTCTTCTAGCTGTAGACCTTGGACAGTCTCTGAACATCTCTGATCCTGTCTCCTCTTCATTGAACTAGGGATAACCACAGCTCTACAGCCCAAAATGCTTGGTGGGAATATAAGTTACACTGTCCTAAGCTTGAGGTATAATGCCATCTGTTAGCAGAAATACATGCCAGGATTGTCACTGGTTACCTGGGCTCACAAGTTCAGCATGGCCTCGACCCCTGCTTTGCCCACGCCTAACCAGTAGCCTACACTGCCATTTCACCTCTGCAGTCTCGCCACCTCTCAGCCTGTACCTCCTGATGTTCCATGTCTTCTCTTAGCAGGATTGGTGTTGCCTCTTCCTGGCTCCTCAACACTAACTCTCCTCCCCCTGCAGCTGCGCTCAGCTGGCTCACGTCACGCTCTTTTCGAGAAACCTACCATGCATCTTCAGCATGTCAGCCAACGCCCTCCATAGTTCATCTCTCTCATCCCGACTTCCCATCCCTTTCTCTTCCTCCATCCCTCCACATGAGCTTGCTATAGTCATTCTACATTATTCCTCCCTTTCCACAGTGGGAAACACTGTCTCTACACTTTTATTACACTATTTCTGTCACTCATAATGTTCTTATAAAGGTTTTCATTTACTGACATCTCACTGGTCTTGCGAGGCCTGCCTCACATGCCACTTCTTCCAGGAAGCCTTTCCTGATTCCTCTCTTCAAAAGCATCACTCCTACTCCCTCACTTTCCAAATGTGATGCTTATGCCTCTGTCGGGCACTTACCTAACCCTGGACAAAATGAGGTCCCTGTTTTACCCTCAGTGGGCCAATGTCCCTTTGCTGATGTGGCCCACAGGCAGCCAGTTCACTTGATGCCAGCCCCTGTATGCCAGCTATCGTATTGCACTACGTACTTTTCAAGGTAGTGTACTGTAAAAATTTTAAATGCTTTATTTTTTGTGTTTTTCATGTATCATTTGTGTGAAAAGTATTATAAACCTATTATAGTACAGTACTGCATAGCCGATTGTGTTAGTTGGGTACCTAAGCTAACTTTGTTGCACTCACAAACAAACTGGGCTTAGGAACGTGCTCTTAGGACATAACTCACTTGTATATACGGGACTTAACTGTACCACTCTTCAGTACCTGACAAGTCTCCACTCTGCTCCTGACAAATATTTAGGTTTCTTTCCCTTTGGTCAGTGGCACACACAGTGCTGAGGTGGACCCCTTTTTCCTCTCGTACGCACGTGTGAGTGTTTCTCTCGGGTGTGGCAAGAGGGGGCGGCTTTCTGCACTTGACCAGATATGGTTAAATTGTTCTTCACAGGTGTCCACCTCTCTTCACAAGTGGGGAAACTGAGGCCCAGAGACAGGGCAGTGGCCTGCTCGGAGCCCTCAGGGTCTGGGACCTGTTCCCAGTCCAGGGACCTTCTGGGCGCAGCACACTGCCTGTCCGGAACCCCCATTTCCTTATTTTTATTTCTCTACAAATCTCCGCGACCACCCGGGTGGGCGTTATCAGAGCCCATCTAGAAGAAACACATTATCAGCATCCTCCAGGCGGCCTGGGGGTCTGGGAGTGCTTTCGAGAGGAAATGGGGAAGAAATTAACTTTAGAGAATTCCCTAGGCGGCTCTAAACCTCCCGCTGACGGCCTTGAGAGGGGAGGTGCTTCCAGGGGGCCGGGATGGTTGGGGGGTGCAGTGTTTTCTTAGAGGGCAGCACCTGGATCCCGGCTGTGCGGCCCTTCCCAAGCCTGTTCCCTGACCCTCCCCTTCCCACAAGGGCTGGGGTTTCCTTGAGGCCAGGTGCCCTTTCCAAGGCCACAGCCAGCCCTCTTTTGGGACAAGCTGGAGCTGAAAGAGGCCACAAAGGCTCCAGGACGTGCCTTTGTCTGAAGCCCAGCATCCAGGCTTTATTGAACTAGTTGTCTAATAGCTAAAGCACAGCATCCCTGCTCTGGCTTGACTGCAGCTCCCTTCATCTACAGCCCCTCCATCCAAATGCCATCAGAGGAGTGGCAGCTGGGTGTCACGAGGGAGCCTGCTGGAAGATGGGCAGGAGGGGAGACTTAGGGGGTGTGCAGGTCACATTAGGGGTTTGGGCCTTTATACTGGAAGGGACTGAAAGCACTGAAGGTTAAAGCCTGGTTAAAGCCTTGTTGTTTAGTCGCTAAGCTGTGCCCAGCTCTTTTGTGGCCCCACGGACTGTAGCCTGCTAGGCTGGGCTGCTCTGTCCATGGGACTCTCCAGGTAAGAACACTGGAGTGGGTTGCCACTTCCTTCTCCAGGGGATCTTCCTGACTCCAGGGGTTCAGGTATTGTACCTGAGCTGCCAGGGAAGCCACAGGGTGATGCATTAAGTTTAACAAAGACCATGCTAACTTCAGGCTTCCCTGGTGGATCAGATGATAAAGAATCCATCCACCTGCAATGCGGGAGACCTGGGTTCGATCCCTGGGTTGGGAAGATCCCCTGGAGGAGGGCATGGCAACCCACTCCAGTATTCTTGCCTGGAGAATCCCCATGGACAGAGAAGCCTGGTAGGCTGCAGTCCTTCGGGTCACAAAGAGTCAGACATGACTGAGTGACTAAGTGCAACAAGCACAACGTTTGCTGACTTCTGGGTGAAAGGGTGTTGGAGGAGGCCTGTTAGGGGCTATCGCAGCAAGTCAAGTGAGAGATGGCGGCAGACTGATGATGGTGGTAGTGGAGGTGGAGGGATTGGCAGGGTGGTAACCTGAGACTTAGTGTTCTAGGGGATGAGAAGGAAAAGGTAGTGTTCAGGCTGGCGCCCAACTTCTGGCCTAGGTGTGCTGACGGCGCCATTCCCCAGGATCAGGAATACTGGGAAAGGGCCAGGTGTGGGGAAAAGACATGGCTTCAGCTGTGTGCCTTTTGAGGCTGGGTGGCCTGGAACACATCCAGGGGGAGATATTAAGGAGGCTGCCTGGTGGCGTTCATAGGCAGGGAAGGTTCTCCCTGGCTGGAAACCCACAAAGGCTCCTCTCACTGTTTAAGTGCCTCACACTGAGGATTGCACCTGTAGGATCTAAATCAAATCACTGACGCTCATGGCCAAGGAGAAACCTTCACAGGTGTACACCTCTTGGTCTGTTTTCACTTCTCACTGGAAGACAAATGACTTGTCCCAGTAGGTGGTTTTGCCTGGATTATACATTGAGCATACACACGGCAATATGTTAACACAGCAACTTAGTAGCAGAACTAGAGTGGGAGAGAAAGACGGAAGGAACCGTGGGACACTGTAGCAGGTCTGGAGGGGTGACGAGTTCATCAGGTGGAAATGGAGAACAAAGTTATAGGGCAGCATGAGCAGACACACGCACGCAAGACACTGGCATACAGGCAGGGCAGGCAAGCAGCCCAATTTTCCTGAACAAAAAAGAGTACAGCAGGGTGGGATGTTGATCAGAGACTAGGCTAGAGAGATAATGTGGACTTCCCATTGGAGTCGGGTGTTTATAAGCACGGCTGCTGCTGCTGCTGCTGCTAAGTCGCTTCAGTTGTGTCCGACTCTGTGCGACCCCATAGATGGGGGCCCACTGTCTCTGGGATTCTCCAGGCAAGAACACTGAAGCACTAGGGAGCCATGAATACTGTCTGAGCAGAGGAGTAGAACTGACAGAACCCAGCCTCCGATGGAGTGCAGTGGGCACGGGACAGGGGGCACTGATGTTGCCACAAGGGGCTGGAGCCTGAGTGGGAGGTCAAACCTGCAAAGTCAGGAGGAGGAGGTGGGACGGGGGTGGGGAGAACGAAGCTGACACAGCATGTGAAAGCAGAACAAGGGAGAGCCTGAACTGAATTAGGAGGGGAGGTCTCTTCCCAAACTGGTCCTTAGGGATGTGTTTTAAAGAATAGCCAAATGACTCAGAATTAACCATCAGTGATTGGCATGTAAAGCAGAGTTTCTGACAATAGTATTTCTTTAGTTTAAATGTTCTCCCTAAAATAACCTAGACAGCATATTCAAAAGCAGAGACATTACTTTGCTGACTAAGGTCCGTCTAGTCAAGGCTATGGTTTTTTCCAGTGGTCATGTATGGATGTGAGAGTTGGACTGTGAAGAAGGCTGAGTGTCGAAGAATTGATAGTTTTGAACTGTGGTGTTGGAGAAGACTCTTGAGAGTCCCTTGGACTGCAAGGAGATCCAACCAGTCCATTCTGAAGGAGATCAGCCCTGGGATTTCTTTGGAAGAAATGATGCTAAAGCTGAAACTCCAGTACTTTGGCCACCTCATGCAAAGAATTGACTCATTGGAAAAGACTTTGATGCTGGGAGGGATTGGGGGCAGGAGGAGAAGGGGATGACAGAGGATGAGATGCTGGATGGCATCACTGACTCGATGGGCGTGAGTCTGAGTGAACTCCGGGAGATGGTGATGGACAGGGAGGCCTGGTGTGCTGCGATTCATGGGGTCGCAAAGAGTCGGACACGACTGAGCGACTGAACTGAACTAAACTGAAAATAACCATCAGCTCTTTAATCCTTTTCTTCACCAATGGCAGCAAGGAATATTTTGGTCTGAATTCTCTCTTTTCTGCGTTAGCCAAGTCTGAACTAAGGAGAACTGCAAAGAACGGGCAGGAGGTGATGGATCTGCTCTATTGCAGTCCAGTTTGGGATAGAAGCTCTGGTCATAGCTCTGATCCTGCTAACACCATGAGGCTCTTGTAGGTGAAATCTGGTGCCAGGACAGACAGGGCCAGGCTAGACAAAGGAAAGACTTCAGGACATGCGGATGCCAGCCCTCAGCACCTATGGAAAATAACCAAGCCTGAGAGGCAGTTTCAACCTCAACACAAATAGCAGCACATGAGAAAAAGTTCTGTCCACAGAATCACAGACTGTGTTGGTGGAAGGGGTTTCTCTGCCTTTCACATCCTTGCTAGTTTGGGCTCCAGAATATGAATTGGATCAGGTCACATCACCATGTTCCCAAACCTTCTCTGACACCACATCTTACTCTCTGTGGGTAACAAAGCCAGGACACAAGCCTCACTGCCTACCTCACTGCCTACCCATGGCAGACATCATTAAATGACTGCTGCACTTTCTGCTGGGCCTGGATGCAGCCTCGGGATCCAACTCAGCACAGCCTTGCAGGCAGACATTACCAATCAACTACCACCCTCAGGATGACAATCGTTTGCCTCCCATTGAACAGAGAGAGCCAGAATGCCTCAGCTCATCTCTCTGTTGTCTTTTTCCATCTGTGTTTCCCATCACTACCTCTATGCTCTGGCTTCCCTCAACTGCTCTCCATTTCTAAACAGACATGTCTTTTTCTCACTCCTTGAGCCTTTGTCCATGTCGTGACTCAGCCTGGAATGCCCTCTGTGCAGCTATTGGTGCTTCCCCAGGACATGCTCTCCCATAACAATAAATCTGTGTCTGGGCACACAGCCGCCCAGCACAAAACACTGCCCAGCCTCCCCTGGACCAGAAGGTAACCATGTGCTAAGTGTTGCCCAGTGAGATATGAAGGGAAGTGATGCGATTTTAACTATTTCCCCAAGTTTTGCCTTTAAGGGTTTGGGCACATACTCCCCCGGGCCCCTTCCCTTTCACAATGGCCATTTGATGGTGAGAACAAAGCAGGGCCAGCAGCCCAGAGACAGAAGCCACATGATGAAGATGGGAGGCCAGCCTTCCAGCCTGGACCACCATCCCCTGGCTGCTAGGGAAGAGTCACCCGCCTCTGCCTCGTTGAAATCTCTGTATTTGGTGGGGGAGCTGGGGAGGGTGTCTTCAGTGATGGTGGCAGCTGAGTTTGTACTCTATGTACCCTCACACCTGCTTCTTGTTCTTTATAGCCACCTTCCAGCACCACCTCCTCAATGGAGTCTTCCCAGAGCCCCAGGCTCCTCTGGGATCCCCACTTCATGCACACCTCCTGTTGGCAGTTCTAAACCACAGGATGGCCATGGCCCCTCCCACCATCCTGGCTGAAGGCAACTTCTCTCTCCACTAACCACCCCTGGACCAGTGCTGGTGATGTGAATGCCCACACCTGATCATATCACCTACTTGGCCCTGATCTTAAAGTGCAGACCTCTCAGGCTGGTGGTCAACAGGTGACTCTGACCTACTCTGAGCCTTAGAGACGAGGCCCAGCCTGTGAAGCGGTCTGATCCAGAGGCTCAGCTGGTCACAGCTCCCTCTGTGTGTGTGTGTGACCACGGACTGTCCCACCCGCTGCCCGCCCCGCCCAGCCCTAGCATGGCGGGTCTCAAGTAGCTGCTTCCTGGCTGGCTGGAGCCTACATTGTCCTGCTCCTGGTTTGTTACTGAGAACAGGGACAGAGAAAGGGGAGTTTGCCTGAGCTGTGTATTCCTCTCAAGTGGCCCAGGAAGTCCCACGGCCTTATATCTGTTCCTGAGACCCTCCTCCTGTCCCACCAGGCAATATGCTTTGCAAATGGCCCACACCTATTCCTCTGAACTTCTGGCCACTGTGACCTTTCTAACAAGGCTCGACCTCTGGCATCCCGTCCCAGGCTGCAGGCCCATCACTCCCCGGGCAAACAGCACACGCAGCCCAGAAGCAGGATGCGGCCAGATCTCAGGCAGTAGATGGCTATTTTGGGACAGGGAGGATCCAGGGAGGATGCTGGCGAGGTCAGAGTAGGAAGGGAAAGAGGTGGGTTTTCTGCCCACGATTGTGTGTCCCAAGCCCTCTCTGGATGCCGCCCAGGGGCCCGAGGCTGCCACAAGGAAGAACACACCCACCACAGGGCTCCTGCCTCAGCCTGGCTGGCCACAGAGGCAAACTGAGGGCAGGCACAGGTCTGGGGCCAAATCCTGTGGCCATAGTGGGCAGAAGGAGTGTGTGCTTGTTTGTTGTGTCCTAACAGCAAGTGCTTTGGCCACTTCATGCGAAGAGTTGACTCATTGGAGAAGACTCTGATGCTGGGAGGGATTGGGGGCAGGAGGAGAAGGGGACGACCGAGGATGAGATGGCTGGATGGCATCACGGACTCGATGGACGTGAGTCTGAGTGAGCTCCAGGAGTTTGTGATGGACAGGGAGGCCTGGCGTACTGCGATTCATGGGGTCGCAAAGAGTCAGACACGACTGAGCAACTAAACTGAACTGAACTGAACAGCAAGTGATTTCAGCATCAGGCAAGATACCAAGGGGTCTCGGAGCAGAGAAGGTGTCAGAAACCAACCCGAGGTCAGATGGAGAACACCAGAAAGAATCTAATCATCCAGGAATGATAATTGATAATAATTTATTGAATATTTACTGAGCAATTACTACATATGGAGCACAATATTAGATACTGGCAAAAAAAAAAGTGAATAATGTTTTGCCTTGTATGTTACACTTGGCAATTACATAAGTCCTCATCTGCAAGTATCAGGGGACTAAAAGTGGTTCATAAGTGGTTTATAAACTCTGACCCTAAGGAAATAGTTGGAGAGGCATGATGCAGGTACAAAGATGAGAGCGGTATTCCACTGACTATGGGAATTGCAGACATTTCAGAACGCCAGAACTCCATTGCGCCAGCTTCCAGTGTTCTGGGGAAGGTCATCTGTCAACGTCAAGTGTTCAATACTGTGCCCGGCACAGCCTGGCTGCCCAGTGAGGGGCAGGGGCAGTGACTAGTATTACTCAGCACAGGTTGGCCACATGGCCAGGCTTGCGTGCAGAGGAGATGCCTTTACCACGGGGTGAGAAGCCTCAGGTCGGGCAAGGGGACAGGTCCAGGGACTGAGCAGGGCCCAGCCTGTCCCAGGAGATGCATTGCATTCTACAGTTCTCCTGTCTGAGACACTCTACGTAGCCCTCACAGCCTTCTCTACTGACTCTCCAAAAAGCTGGGGACACACCTTACTCTCCTTCTGATTTTGCCTCAGTTCAGGGCCTTTAAATGCTCCTGGTGTTGCCCACCTGGCTCTGATCTGTACTTTGGGCCAAACTACCATCTAGGGACTTTCCCAACACCCAGGACATCCCTTGAAGGTGTCCCTGCTCACTCTCCTCCCATTTCCTGGCCGAATCCGTCCCTGCTGGGGACCCTTCCCACAGGGACCTGCATACGCCCTTCCTCGTCCCCAGAACCCCTGAGCCACTCATGCTGCGTCATGGCTTGCTCCTCACCAGCCAAGAGCTGAAGCAGCACTCTTCCAGATTCTTCCTCCCTCCTGCGGCATCCCTTCCTAGCTCCCAGCTTCCCAGGACCACCTGGGCCGGACTCTCCCGAGCACAGCATGGATCCCTCTTGGTTAGGTCCCCACTTTGATGGCAGGCAGGATATGAGACATCCTATCAGGCAGGGAAGGGAAACAGCCAAGCCTCTTTCTGCCTGTAAATGTGCCTCCGACACCAGGACACAGTGTCTGATAAGGATTTCAGTGATCTTTAAAGTGCTAGAGGGATTGAGCAGAAAAAAAATACTAGAGTGCTAACTAGGAATCAAGAAAGCGCCCTAAGTATTCTCCATGGAACTCTCTGAATCTCCGCCACATGCCTGCAAGGTGAGTATTACCCACATTTCTCAGACAAGACCATCGGGGCAGGGAGAGGTTAAAAACTCCCTTGAAGATCACACAGCTGGTAAATGTCAGAGCTGGAATCCAAACCTCTATGTTCCCTGGCTCCAAATCTCCTGCCCTTCACCAGCTTTCTGTACTTCAAGCAAGAACAATTGCAACTGACTGGGAATTATGAGGATGACAGACACCGTGATCTGAAATCTGGGCTGCCTCAGAAACCCCGATGCACACAGCCGCTCTGCCCAGGCCCCGTCAACGCAGCCTCACCTTCATCTCATCTCATTAATCTTGGCACTCTCTTCCCAAAAGCTATCCCAGGGCTCAATCTCCGGGGCCCCAAGGGAGGGAAGGAGCTTCCCAGGGCTCCTGGACACCCTTTTAATTAACCCAGACGACCCTCTTCTGACTGAGGCCAGCTGAAGCCCGTCACGGTCTCACCAGCTCCCGTGCCACCTGAACTGTGACTCCCAGCTGTGACTCAGCCCACCAGCAGATGTGGTCCCTCCATTTCCCACAAGCTCAGCATCTGTTGGCCGCTCCTCCCTGGCTTGGGGACCCTGAGTGCTGGCTCCTTAGCACCTGTGTCCAGCGGAGGGCCCGCCAGAGCCCCCAGGGAGTGTCCTGCTACAGCAGGCTTCTAGGGGCCTGCCTCTGAACCAGCAGAGACCTGGAGCGGGGTGAACCCTTTGCAGGTCCTTGCAAGTGTTACCTGCCTCACACACCCATGTTTGGAGCTTCCTCCCTCACCCCTGAAGGGGTGCTGCCCATTCCAGTTACTCCTGGGGATGAGGAAACTTGCCCATCTGTTGTTCTTGCAGCTTAACAACAATGGTGGGCAACCTGGAAAAGTCTTCATGGACCATAACTTGGAATCCACATTAGACTGGTTAGCTTGATCACACCACGTCACCCAGCAACCTCAACCTTTTGGTGAATGTGTGTGTGTGTGTGTCGCCTAGACACCAGACAGTGAACACACAGCCCCCTAAGCAACCTAGGTGGGACAGGCAAAGTTTTTCAATCATGGGGTAATTCATTCATTTGGGAATAAGTGCTTTTGAACTGATTCTATCAGGTGAATCAGAGGAGCCAGGTCTCTTTCCTCAGGGGCTTCTTTCAACTCTGTGCGACATTGCACAACTTGCCATTTTCATTATCATATATGATCTCACAGCCTGGCGTGCACAGTATCTGGCCCATAGAAGAGCTGAGGAATAAATGAAAGCTTGAATAAGTCAATGAATGATGGATGGGGGTCGGGGGCCAATCAATGGGAACATGGAAGGCGAACATCACAGACTGTCATTCCCATCTTCCAAATGAAAAGCAACGCTCTGAACAGAGTGTGGGCTGGGCACTGGGAGGGCCTCTGGTGTGTGTCCCTGGCCTCATCACCCCTGTATAGGGCTCCTTACCTGGCGGGCAGTGACATCCTGGGGATGTCTTCAGGGTCTCCCGGCGCCTCCGTGAGTGGAGCTTCCATTTCTGCACAAGGAGACAGAGAAGAGGGGTCACTGGAGGTTGTAAATGCCAAGCCCTGGAGAGCAACTAGGGATTGAGGGTAGGGTAGAGGGCTAGTGAGGGGGATGGGGGACAGGGAGTCTGACAGGGGCACTCATCCTGGATCAAACACTGGCCACCAGGCATCTGGGTAATAAGAAGCAGATGGAGCGGTCCCATCTCAGTCACCTCGGGGTCTGATGTCTTTGGAGAGCTCTGAAGAAAATTAATTTGAGCCCAAGACCTTATAAAGCAGTTTGGCCCCCCTGCACCCGACACTCGTGAGCACAACAACCTGCGCTTCTCAGCTTTCTGCTAATTGTTTCCTGTCTAGTTCCGAGTGTCTATGCATCCCGGGGGCAGGGACAGTGACCTCTGTCCTGCTGGTGTCACTCACACAGCCAGACACAGGCGGGACCACTGCCCCTCCATCAGACCCCTTCCTCCTCGCTTCCTTACCCTTCAGCCAGTCTGGAAGGCATCAAAGACATGGCAACAAGCAGACTGAGATGCCCGCCCAAGGAGCTGCCATTTCCGTGGAGATGAATGGACGGCACGTACACAGCTGCCCGTCCAGACACCTGGAACGGGCAGGTGCTGAGCACCCTCATCCTCACCACCGCCAAGAGAGGGAGTGGAGGGGACGCCAGAGGTTAACAGGTATGCTCTGGGGCCAAACTGCTGGACTCCTGGCCTTTCTCAGACCCTGAGCTGTTAACAGTTCTGACCTCATAGGTTACTGAGAGGATCAAAGAGGTTGGTGCATAGAAAGAAAGGTGCCTGATCCCCAGGAGGCATCAATTAGTGTTAGCTATGATTACACTTTCAAGGCAAATAGAAGGGGAAGAAGTGGAAGCAATGACAGATTTTATTTTCTTGGGCTCCAGAATCACTGTGGATGGTGATTGCAGCCATGAAATTAAAAGACATTTGCTCCTTGGAAGCAATGCTATGACAAACCTAGAGAGCATATTAAAAAGCAGAGAAATCACTTTCCTGACAAAGGTCTGTATAGTCAAAGCTATGGTTTTTCCAGTAGTCACGTACAAATGTGAGAGTTGGACCAAAGAAGGCCGTGTGCTGAAAAACCGATGCTTTCGAACTGTGGTGCTAGAGAAGACACTTGAGAGTCCCTTGGACTGCAAGGAGATCACACCAATGAATCCTAAAGAAAACCAACCCTGACGATTCATTGCAAGGACTGATGCTGAAGCTGGAGCTCCAAAACTTTGGCCACCTGATGTGAAGAGCCAACTCACTAGAAAAGACCCTGATGCTAGGAAAGATTGAAGACAAAAGGAGAAGAGGGTGGGTGCCAGAGGATGAGATGTTTAGATAGCATCACCAACTCAATGGACATGAATTTGAGCAAACTCTGGGTACAGGACAGAGGAGCCTGGAGGGCTACAATCCACAGGGTTGCAAAGAGTCAGAGACGACTTAGCAACTGAACAACAATAGTTACATTCCTTTATAGGTAAGGGACCTGGGCTCAGAGAGGAGGCTAATCTGTTTAAAACCATGGTGGAGGAAGGCTGACATCTGGACTCATTTCTCTGAAGCTAGGACTGCAATTAGAAGCCAGTAGCCCCAGAGTCAAATTGGCCCCTAGATATATTTTATTTGGTTCCAAAATGATTTTTTTTCCAATGAATTTGTCATCAGTCTTTTGAAGAGGCTGATTTCACATGAAAGTCCGCGTTTCTAACTTCTTTTGAACAAACTGGAAGATCTAGCCACACGGGGCCTCTACTGCATGGCTGGCTGCGACTGATTGTCCTGGGCACTGTGGTCCCCACTCTGATGTGCTGACCAGTTATGATGCCAGCTGGCCCTTCATAAGCGTTTCCCCAGCACTTGCCTCCTCACCGTTGTGTAGTTCTCCCACTCAGGGGGAGGGTAAAGGAAGTCACCTGGAAAGTGTCATAGGATTTGGTACCTCTAGTTTGGCGGTGGAGACAGAAGGTCAGGAAATCTTCCCAAGGATTCCCATCAAACTAATATCTGCTGAGCTCCCGCTATGTACTGGCACTGAGCTGGGTGCTTTCACACAGGGAATCACATCTAGTTTTCATAATCAAACTGCGTGCGTGCTAAGTTGCTTCAGTCGTGTCCGACTTTGCCACACTATGGAATGTAGCCCGCCAGGCTCCTCTCCTCTGTCCATGGGGTTCTCCAGGCAAGAACACTGGAGTGGGTTGCCATGCCCTTCTCCAGGGGATCTTCCCAACCCAGGGCTCAAACCCAGGTCTCCTGCATTGCAGGCGGATTCTTTACCTTCTGATCCACCAGGGAAGCCAAATAGTGACCGCATTTCTTGATGAAGGAAAGTAGGCTCAGAGAGACTGAGTGACTTGAACTTGGACTGGTGTGTGGTGGATATGGGATGAGAACTCAGGCCTTTTGATGTAAAGCCTACTACATGCTGATGTACACAAATTCCCCTTGCAGAGGGAGCTCAGCCACCGTGTGTGTGTGCGTGTGTGCGTGTGTTGTGTGTGTGTGTGTGTGTGTGTTGGGGTAGGGACTGATATGCCGTGTTGAAGGGGAGGGCAGAAGAGGAAAGAAAATCAAAGCATATAGGAGAGGGAAGGGAGGAACAGTCCTAAGGGGAGCCCCTCACTCAGAAAGGGAGGCTGGCACACAAATACTGAATACTGAGGTGGGCACGGAGAGGCCACTGGGCAAATCAAGGACATCCCAGAATGAGGCCTGGCAGAAGGCTCTGTGATGCCTAGCTCTGAACCCAGCTCACTAGCACCACTTTCCAGGAAGGGACTGTGCATGCCCACTTCCACATCCCTTCCCACCAACAACCTGTAGGCTCTCCAAGGGGCTTATCTGTGGCTGTGCGTGGCACACAAGTGGGTGTGTGACCCAGCTCTGTTAAACGAAGGAGCTGGTCAGTGGCTAACAAGCCGCTGACTGAGTGCACAGCATTTGCTGTAGGCTGCAACCATCAGGGCTGCCACTCACTCAGTAACCACAAGATGCCAAGCACAGGTTGGACGCTGGCGACGGAGCGTGCAGCCCAAGGCGGACAGGAGCCCTGCCCTCCTGGGTTCACCTTCCAGTGAAGGAGACGACTAACAGAGAAGCAGATGAATATATAACCCAGGCGGTGATAAGTGCTATAGAGAAAAGTAAACCCGGGTAGGGAGACAGAGAGTGACAGAAGGTGGTATTGTAAACTCAGGGGTCAGAGAAGTTCTCTCTGTGCAGGGCACGTTTGAGAAGAGAGAACTGGCTGAAGTAAGGAAATGAGTCAGGGAGTGATCTGGAGGAAGTGTGTTCCAGGCAGAAGGAACAGCAGAAGCGAAGGCTCAGAGACAGGGCTGCATGTGGAGTTTTCAAGGAAGAGGAGAAGGGACAGTGTGGCAGGAGTGACTCGGGCAAGGAAGGAAGGATAGGAATGTGGTGGGAAAGGCAGAGCACTGGGGTGCTGGCACAGGCATTGAATTTAGAAGGACACAGATTTGTGACATTCCCACAGCTTCTTGACAGCCATAAAACTCAGAGCTAGTACAGGCGCTGTGGTGAGCCATCCAGCTCTCGCGGTCAGGCTCATCCTTAGCTGTGGGGTACAGTGCTGCTGACAGCTCAGCCCCTCTCTAGGAACCACTCTCAGCTGAAGGAGCTGCCTTGACCAGGGCCATAGCCACGCCCCCCGGCAAGGCAGGCCACAAACAGCCCCATTTAATAATAAAGGAAACTGAGACTCAGAGAGAAAAGGGGATTGCTTTGGACAGGCAAGCAGAGGGATCAAATTCCAGGTCCTCCACCTTCAAGTTCAATGTTGTGGTGTTGTCGCTGTTTAGTCACGAAGTCATGTTGGACTCTCTGCGATCCCATGGACTGCAGCCCACCAGCCTCCTCTGTCTATGGGATCTCCAGGCAAGAATACTGGAGTGAGTCGCTATTTCCTCCTCCAGGGGGTCTTCCTGACCCAGGGATCAAATCTGTGTCTCTTACATCTACGAGCATTGGCAGGAGGATTCTTTACTGCTGAGCTAACCAGGGAAGCCAAGTTCAACACTTTGGTTCAATTCATCCTGTATATACGGCTACTGCTCCTTAGCTGCTTCAGTCGTGTCTGACTCTGTGTGACCCACTGCAGTCTGCCAGGCTTCTCTGTCCATGGGATTCTGCAGGAAAGAGTACTTGAGTGTGTCGCCATGCCCTCTTTCAGGGAATCTTCCCGACCCAGGGATCGAACCCGGGTCTTCTTCACTGCAGGCAGACTCTTTACCCCTGAGGCACCAGGGAAGCCCAGATTCAATACTTTGGTTCAATTCATCCTGTATATATGGAGCTCCTACTAATTGTGAGACACAAAACAGAGAACAAGACAGTCCCCATCAACAAAGGAGTTTGAACTTTATGTGGGAGACACGTGTTGCGTAGTGTCCAGCTGGTTGCAGACTTTGAGAGCTGAGTGGGTAAGGGGGGTTCTGTGCCCAGGTGAGGGTTTGGCCCAAGGCAGCCAACCAAGTGCCTGAAGCAGAGGCGGCACGTGGTCAGATCTGGGCGGTCCGACGCATGTTGAGAAAGACCAGGGCAGTGAGAAGGTTGGAGGCTGAGGTTCCTCTCTGGAGGCTGTCAGTCACGCATCCAACAGAGAGACACTGGAGGTCCCGTTTATGGCCTGGCAGCTTGATAGAGAGTGGCAGATGAAGGGAAGGGGTACACAGGAGAAAGAATGGACAGAGCACGGGATGAACTTGGTATAGGGGTAGGGGCTTAGCAAACTTTTTCTGTGAAGGGCCAGTTACTAAATATCTGAGGCTGTGTAAGCCATACGACCTCTGTCACAACCACTCAGCTCTACTGTGTAGGCGAAAGGCAAAATAAGCACGGCCGTGTTCCCATAAAAACGGATTTACTGAAACAGCCTTCCAATGGGATTCAGCGCTTGTTTGCTCACCCCTGATACAATCTTTATGCAAACATGCTGTTCTTCCTCCCATCATAAAAAAAAGAAAAGAAATGGAAAATCCTCATGGACTCTACTTCGCTCTTTTCCTAGAAAAACTCCCTGATGGAGAGTATCCTCCCTGCTCTCCCCTGGACCACTCCTACCAGGCTCTTAGCCTCTTTCCTGGCTTGATCTTCATGAGGCCTTTCTGTAACAGGTTTGCTAGCCTTCCTCCTTGCTTCATTTTCTCCTTCCAATTTTGTTGTCGTTGGCATTGTCTTATTTGGCTTACTTATTGCTTCCCCTTTCCTTAGAAGGCAAGCTATACAGGGACACGAATATTTTGATCTGCTTCATTCATTAATATATCCTCAGTGCCTACAGCACGGCCCGGCGGCACATGGGACGGGGTCAGTAAATACGCGTTGCTCAGGAGATCTCATGTAGTTCTAGATTTCTGATCTGTCTTGTAAATGGGAGGATGGCTGCCCCTTTGAGGTGGGCATGTGCTATCCCGACTACCGCAGCACCCTCCTCCTGGCTGGCCTCACTGCCTTAGGCCACTAGCCTGGCCCCCCTAGGCATCTGAGTTTGAGACTCTGGGTTTGAAATCCCCACGCTGAGGCTCTGGGGCAGGTGTAAAATTTCAAAGTCCCTGGGGTGGACCCCCAGCCGCCCTGGACAGAGAAGCCTTCCTGCTTCACCCGTTGGCAGCCAGGGCCTCCTGGAATGCCCCTCGTGGCCAGAGCTGAAATACCACCTGCCTGATCATTGCAGCTATTAAAATGCCTGTATCAGTATCAAAGGGAAAATGCCAAGGGGCCACTCGCTCTCCCCAGAGAATGCAGCTCCGGTCTGGCCTGGGGTTTAGAGCCCATTCCCTCCCTGAGTCCAGCCCCAGGGCTCTTAAAGGGATCAGGCTCAGCCTGAGGCTCTGTAATATGTGGGTTGGTCCAAGTTGTGGTTTGAGGGAGGGAGCCCAGAGCAGAGGCCAGGTGAGCTCCGAATTCCATAATAGTCATGACCTTGAGCCTGGCACCTCCCCCCTGGAGAATCTGCAAAATGGGGATATTGGCCACCTTCCAGGAGACCCAGGTTTGATCCCTGGGTCAGGGAGATCTCTTGGAGAAGGGAATGCCAACCCACTCCAGTACTCTTGCCTGGAAAATCCCACGGACAGAGGAGCCTGGTGGGCTACAGTCCACGAGGTCGCAGAGTCAGACATGACCGAGCAACAGTAACCTCTCAAGTGTTGCTGTGGGAAGTGCCTTGGAAAGCAAGAAGTACTTACCAAGTAGACTTATTAAATAGGAGTAATGTTAATAGTAATAGCTATCCGTATTGAGCTGTATATACTAGGCACTGTGCTAAGAGCTTTAGCACTGAATAATTAAGTTTTTATATTAGTGTATAACTCCCATGAAAACCCACCTGCTCTTGGAGGCTGCAATGGGATTCTATTGGGGGTTAGCACATGCCCCAACCCTCGCCCCCCACCCCCTGCTGAAACATCACTCTGTATGGAGCAGGTGGTGTTGATACAGACTGGAGCTACTTTTGGGAGTCTTAGGACCTTGGGGTCTAGTCCCAGCATTCCCACTAACTGCAAAGCAAGAGGTGTTGCCCCTCTGGGCCTTGGTTTCCTCATCCATAGAACAGGAATCCTTTAGATATCACTGGACCACACAGGACAGCTGGAGGGATACGATGAGATGAGACCAGAAAGTCGAAAGAGGGCTCCAGATGTGCAGAAGGGCAAACACCTGCTATGCCGGCCTGTTTTTCTTAGTGACCAGATGAAGGCCACTTCTCTCTTGAGTGGATGCCAGGCCTGCCTCCTCCCACCTGCCACAGTGAGGCCGGCCTGGCCTCATGAACTGCTGCCGACACGTGGTCCTACCCCTCCACCCCTTGGGAAACTCAGACCCCTTCTTCCTACAAGGGGATAGGTGAGTGAGGGACCTGTCTGCTGCCCTGCCTTTTGACCACAAGAAAGAGAAATTGAAAGAAGGATTTGCCCATTGAAATGACCAGGCTGGGCAAAGCTCTGTGCCAGCGTCTGATTACAGTGCCTGGCACAGAGTGTGTGCTCCATCCCAGCAGCTGGAGCGTACTCCTTACCCCACGCCATAGCTGCTATGGGGCTGATGCCTCGCTGGAGACTTGAGGTGGCCTTTGAGGGCAGGGCCTGGTCCAGTGTCACTGATCCACACATGAACCACATTACTTACTTTTAGGCCTGCCTCCCCTACCCCCTGAGGATCCATCCCTGAGGTCCCACGTGGGCTCCGGCCTTGGCATGAGGAGAATTCAGATAGAAAAGAGGGCAGGGGAAGGCAATCCAGGGAGAAGCAAAGGCTGGATCCCAGAGAAGGCAGAAGAACAGAGGGATTTGTTAAGGGGATGGGCCCGCGTGTGGCTGCCTGCCTCTGAGCGCAGGCAGCTCAGTGGGATGAAATCAAAGTGGAGGAAACCGAGACACTCAGCCTACACCCACCAGACTGGACTCGCCCTGTCTGCTCTGGAAGCCTGTGTGCATCGGGCCAGGAGCGGGTGCCCCGGGGCAGTCTGAAGGTCTGTCTTCTTCCTTCCTCCCTCATTCTCTTTGTGCAAGGGACTTGGCGTCTGATCACAAACTACCAGGGCCACAAAATAGGGGACTCTCTAGATGCCATGAGCTGCTGCTGCTCCCCATTTCACCAGAATCACAGAGAGATATTGCTCCAGGCTCTGCAGGCTAGAAAACTCGGGGGACAGAGGTGCATGTCCCGGTGTGAACTTGCCAGCCTTCGTAGGAGAAAGTCTTAGCTCAGCTAAGACTCTTGCTGCAGCCCCAGGAGACAGGAAACAAGATGGGCACTGGCTTAGCATGAGGCCTAGGACCTCCAGTTTCGGGGGGCCTGAGGTCATCCCTGTACCCAGTGCAAGATGAAGCAGGGTCCCCCACAGTAGAGTGGGGAGGAGCTGGAAGCAAAAGTGCTGGGATGGAGATAAGACCCTTTCCACCACTTCTTTCCCTCTCACGAGTGGGTATCGAGCATCTCTGCAGAGCCATGCAAAGTGCTGGGGACCCACATGTGAGCAGAGCAGACTTGGAGGCTGCCCTCATGGGGCTTACTCTCTAGGGAGGGGCACCTAAGGGCCTCTAAATCACACACATCAACGAGAAGCAGCCCGTCATCAGAGCTCTGGCAGGAGAGGGGAGGTGTCGAGAGCCAGTCCAGGGGCACTGACTAGGCTGGTTCATCATGGGAAAGTGACAGCTGAGCTGACATCCGAGGATGCGCAGCAACCTACCAGGGGAGGGGCCCAGGTATGGGGGAAAGAGCTAAGATCTGATATAATAAGGTGCTTCTCAGAAACCAGGCAGCAGTCTTATACATATTAACTCACTCAGCGCTCACAGAAACCCACCCATGAACGAGGAAACTGAGGCAGAGACAGGTGGATTAACTAGCATACAGCCAAGAATAGCAGAGGCAAGATCTGAACGTGGCTCTGTGCCCATGACCCTCTCCTGTGCCTGTCCTAAGTGGGTGGGTGAGTGGGGAGATTGACTCTTTTCAGGAGACTGCAACATCTATTCCTGGAGTGCCAGGCACTGCTCAAAGCACTTGTTTTAACTTTCTTTAATCCTAAAAACAACACTCATAAGAGGGTGATATTCTTACTATCCTTAACCCCAGTTTATAGAGATACAAGCCAAAGCAAGAGAGGTTAACCCACTTGCCCAAGGTCACACAGCCAGTAATTAGCAGAGCTGGGCTTGAATCCAGCAATCTGGGTCCAGAATCTGTGTTCTTAGTCATGACCCCATACAACCATTTGGCTGGACTCTAAGAGAAGGTGAGCCATGAGGCTAGAGAGGGTGGCAAGGGCCCCCTCCTCATGGATCATAGTAAGAAGCGATATGAAGTCACTAAAGGGCTGTAATCAGAGAAGTGGGGTAATCATACTTAGAATTTTTGAAACATTATCCTGGCTGCCATGCAGATGATGACGGGGGCGGGGCAGAGTGAACAGGGGCAGATGAGTGAGGGTCTCCTGCCATGGCCTGGGAAAGCCAAGGGGGGCCTGGGTGGCTCCAGGCAGGCATGGCACACAGCAGAGGATGGCTCTGTGGGAGGCTGAGACAGTTCAGTCTGTCCTGGAGACAGGACGTGCAGTGCTGGGTGTGCAGGGGCAGACGTCCTGCTCAGCTGAGGGACGCGGAATGTAGGGTGCTTTCAAGACATGCTGGAGGAGTGGGATGGCAGGTGTAGGATGGACCTGGAGCTCTGAGGAGGTGAAGAACACACACACATTACAGCAGAGCAGCCTAATCACGGAGCAGCCGGCTGCGTAAGGCAGTGATCTCCCCGTTACTGAGGGTGTGTAAGTCTGAGAACCAGGGATGTTTGGTGGATTCATTCCAGCACATGACTGCTTTCCTTCTAACACTGATTCCATGAGTAGGGAGATGCTGGAGGTGGCAGGACCACCCTCACTTCCCATGTCACTTCCCAAGTCTCCACCTCCCCAGCTCCCAGGGCAGTCACATAGGCTGTTTCTGGGAGAATCCCAGCTAATGCCCCTTTAACCAGCCCCCTTTCTTCGTCTCTATTCCTGTCCTGCCTCACAGGCCACCTTGTCAGAACATGACCCAATGCAGAAAACCTCCAAGTGGTGGCTGAAAAGGCACCTTCACGGGGCATCTGTAGTGTACCAGGAGACCGCAGGTATAAAGTCCCGAGATGGCAGAGTCCCACATCTTGTGACAGCCTTTGTGGGGAAGATATGTCCTCCAGGGGCAGTAGGGCCTCCTGGGATGAACTTAAAAAACAGGTAAGAATGAGCTGCCTGGCAGGGGGCAGGGTGGACCAGAGCTTCCCGTGGTGGCTTGTGAGCTGAGCTAAACAAAGACAGAGACTTCACTTTGGCCTGTAGGCATCGGGGAGGCCAGGGAAGGTGGGGATGAGGGAAAGGTGAAGAAAGGGGACGGAGGAGGCCCAGTCTATGTGGACTCCAGCCACATAGGGTTTTGGGAAAATCCACAATAATCTCCAGGAGGGGAGACCGGGGTCCAGTGTCTCCCAGAAAGGCTGTGCCCAGCCTCTCAAGTGGGCAGTTCAGCCCCTTTGTACTTGGCTTGCCCTCACCCTTTGAAGGATTGGAGGAGTCCTTGTTGCCAACAGCCACATCCCCGCCCTTTGGGGCACAAAGAGATTTTGCAGGGAGGCCAGCACCCTGGGCAGGAGCTCTGTAGACAGGAGACGGGAGTGCCCACTTGCGGCTGCTGCTGAGGCCTGCCTGCCAAGCAGATGACACGTAAGAGCCAGGACCGCAGCCTCCTCTGGCCCTCCCAGCCCCTCTCTACACCCAGGCCTCAGTTTCCCTTGGAGGAGCTCGCTGACTTTCTTTTCAGTTTAGTGAGGACTCAATAAGACTGCTTCTGGGAGGGGAAGAATCCAACCAAAAGAGATGGAAGAAGCATTCCTGAGGCTTCTCCTGTAACCTCCTTTCTTCTGGATGGATGGCAAACCCTCAGCTGATTATATTCTTTGAAAAACTAAGACCAAGGGACTTCCCTGGTGGTTCCGTGGCTAAGAACACACTTTTTAATGCATAGGTTCCATTCCTGATCGGGAACTAATATCCCACTGCTAAGATGCTGCAGGGCAACTAAGCCTGTGTACCTCAATGAAGAGCCTCTGCAGCCAAAGGGGGGGAAAAATATATATATAGCCCCTGGTGGGCTACAGTCCACGGGGTCGCAGGAGTCAGACACGACTGAAGTGACTTAGATGGACACACAAGACCAAAACCAAAACCCAACACCCTGCTCCAAAGAAAATAAACCCCAGTGCTGCCCCTTCTTTAACCCTCCCATACTTTCAGACCGTGCAGTGCATGGTAGGGCTGTTGCTGAGTCTCACTGTGACCCTCCTGACTGCCTCCAGCAGCCCCGGAAGCACTGCTCTGGACTCAGGCCAGGGGCCCCGGGTGAACTGCACAGGGTGCTCCTGGCTCAGGGGAACAGATGCAGGTTCCGTCTCTGTCTCTTTGGATAAAAATGAAGTGCAATTTTGAACACACCAAAATGGTTAGCTACAAGAAATCTTTATAAAAGTAAGTGCAACGTTTGCTGCAGAGCAACTTGGGAGGGACTGTCAACTGTGGAGCTTGTTAGACATCCCACTGCCAGACCTTGCCCATGGGGATTCTCATCAGGGCTCAGGGAAGGGGAGTCAGCCCTGGTATATTTTAAAGTCCTGCAGGTACCATTATGCAGCTGACCTATCACCAGTCCAGGGGCAGGCCTTTGAGGGTGTGCAGACATGAGAGAAGGAGGGAAGAGTCACTTTTAAAAGTTAAGTTTCTAGAGGACTTTTATCCTTATCTTGATCCAAAAGGAAACACTCAAGAAACTGCAGAGGCAGACAGATAGATGCACCTTATATAGGAAGGCAGCAGAGGAGAAGAGGGAGGAAAAACAGCAAGCACAGGGCGATACAGCAGGGCTGAGATTGGGGCTTGTGTAGAATCTTCTGCCTGAACGACTCTGCTCTGCCTGGGGATGATTTCCAGATTTGGGGCTAAGCTTCCTTAGAGGACAGTTCAGTGTCTAAAGGACAAGACCCAGCCCCTCCCTCCTGGAAGCCCAAACATTCTGGAAGCCGAGGCTGGACAGGGACTTTCCTGAGGGTCTTTATCACCAAGACTTGATGTAAGCCTCGGTGCCATTCTTAAAACAAAGATGCTAATGTGAGCTGACACCAAGTCAGCTCGGTCAATGCACCTCTGTGACAAACAAAATTGAACTGAACAGTCCCTGAGCCTGGCCTCTGTGACCTGCCGCAGCTGACTTAGGGCAGTGTGGTACTTTATACGGAGCGTCTACACATGTGGCTCTGAATGCCAGCTCTGGGGCCAGACTACCTGGGTTTGAGGCTCTGCTACTTACTAGCAGCAGTGTGACCTTGGGAAAGTAAAGCAGCTTCTCTGGGCCTCCACACTCTTCTCTGTAAGAAGAGAATAGTAAAAATATAACCACTTCATAGGATTATTGTGAGAATTAAATTAATTGATAGATGTGGTCTTTTCCAAAGAGTTGGCTCTCCGCATAGAACAAGTTGCTCTGCAGCAAACATTAATATTACACTTATTTTTATAGAGTTTAACCATTTTGGTGTGTTCAAAATTGTACTTCACTTTTATCAAAAATTCTATTTACATTAAAAAAAAAAAGTTGTGGACACGATGCAGCCTCATTTTGTCTCCACCAATGAGGAGTGAGGCTGTAATGGTTCCAGTTGTTATTATCTGAATCCTGCAAAAACACTATTAAGAGAATGTTGTGCCCATTTTTCAGGTTGGAGCACTGAGACTCAGGTCACACAACTAGGTAATGGCAGAGGAGGGATGCTCCCAGCTGCTCTGTCCAGCTGAGGACACACCCCACTGAGCCATCCCCACTCTCAGCTGGGACCTGTGGTGCAGCTCTGACTCAGGAGGAGTTCCTCACTTCAGCCTCTGACTGCTGCAAAACACCAGCTCCAGGGCACAACCCCCTGAGCAAATGCTGGGCAGACAGCTGGGTCTGGGTTGGGGGAGTGGCTGGAAGATAGCTGACTTCTGAGATGGCTTCACCGGCCTCTGACAGTGGGACCTTAAATCAGCAGCTAATTGGTGAGGGCTGCCTGCTCTGTGCGAAGCCCCAGGCTAGCTTCAGTGAAGGACTGGAGACCAGCGAGCTCCTGCCCCCGCCCGTTCAGTTGTATGTGATCAAATGGAGAGATAAGATGTTGAAAGGCAGTGGGAGGCGGGCTCACTGCACAATGTGTCTGAAGCTAAGCCATGGTTGGCAACAGATTTTATCTTGTGCATAGACTCTGGTAGACCGGGAGTGGCCAAGTGGCCACCTGGAGAGCTGTGTTGAGAAGCATTCTGAAACCTAGGTAGGCTCCCTGGGCGTGTGTTGAGTGATTAGTAATGCCTGCTATGGTTCTGGGGTAAGAGAAGTCAGCACGTGCCCTATTTTCCTTCTCTGAGTTAGATGCTTGGCATGGCCAGGCAGTTCTTCAGGAAGTCAGCAGGGGGAAGAGCCATTTTGAGTCAGGTTCTTTGGGGAAGACTTTCCAGAGGCATGGGGGCAAGTCTGGAATAGGGGAAAAGGCATCTCTCTGAGGGTGTCAAGTTGGGAGACTATGCATAAGGCAGATGGCATTTTGTTTCAGATGATTTGACTTTTTCCCACTATCTTCCTATGAGGGCTGGGGGTCCTCAGTGAGGTTCAGAGCGACTTGCTAGTTTTAAGGCTTCCAGAGAAGCAATGAAACTTTAACAACTCTCCCTAGTTTTATCTCTAGGAAATATTGCTTTGTATTTTTTAAAAATTAGAGTCAGGAAATAGTTCTTCAGCTCTTTTTTGTTTGTTTGTTTCTCAACCAGGGATTGAACCCAGGTCCTCGGCAGTGAAAACACTGAGTCCTAACCACTGGACTGCCAAGGAATTCCCCAATAGCTCTTTGTCTTGAATGTCAACTCTTGCTAGCAGGTTAGTAGTTTCCTGTGTTGAAGAGGATTCTAAGGCTGTATGTAAGCTCAGTGAGAAAGTGTGTGGCAAGTGATTAATAATGTCTGCTGAGGGCCAAGAGCAATGGCACCCCACTCCAGTACTCTTGCCTGGAAAATCCCATGGACGGAGGAGCCTGGTAGGCTGCAGTTCATGGAGTCGCGGAGTCAGACATGACTGAGCGACTTCCCTTTCACTTTTCACTTTCATGCATTGGAGAAGGAAATGGCAACCCACTCCAGTGTTCTTGCCTGGAGAATCCCAGGACGGAGGAGCCTGGTGGGCTGCCGTCTATGGGGTCACACAGAGTTGGACACGACTGAGGTAACTTAGCAGCAGCAGTAGCAGCAGAGGGCCAAGAAGTGAGAGTGAAGCACACACTTGCCTTGTCTCGGACGTCACTGGGCCAGACAAACACTATTGTCCAGAAAGGAGGTGTGGTGTGGAAGGGAGATGCCTACCAGAGACAGAGGTCCTATCTCCAGGCTCATCTGATGCCTGGTGTGATACTTTGGACCTGTTTTCTCATCAGTAGAGTGAGGGGACTAGACTTCAGGGTCTCTGAGAGTCTTTCCTCTATTAAAACTAGTCATTTACTCACAGCATGAAAAGAGCAGTAGTTTTAAGACTGACTCAGGGGAGCACTGGCGATATCTGAGGACACCTGGATCTAAGGTCTGTCCATTAACTGAGGTCCAGGTACCTGGGATGTAGGCAGGGCACTCTACACAGGTCATGCCACACACACATTCGCTGTTTAAGAGCCTGCTTCTGTCTCATCTCAGTACTTCATTCTTGGAGGACCCCATCCAGAGTCCTAATCTCTCAGCTACTGCTTTGATCTCTCCTCCAAATGCCCCTGGAAAGAGTTCAATAAGGGGCTCCTGTACACACTCTATAAATGTGAGGCTTTCCTCTTGTAAGGGTTGTTATTATTATTTTTAGGGATGAAAGAATCTGCCTGGGGTTCCTCGACATTTTAGCCTGGAAGTTTCAACTACTTCCTCTCCCAGGGGATTCTTGAGGTGGAAAATGCCATCAATACCCAAAGGACTGAATCAGAGACAGTGGGATGGAGGTACAGTGATATCAGTCTTCTCATCTGTAAAATGGGGTAATAAGCGTGTCAATCCTTGGGAAAGTTATGAGGATTGAAAGAGAGGATGTGCATAGCACTGGCCATTGTGCCCTCCTATCAGAGTTGCTGTTACTCTTATGGTTGGGGAAGGTGAATCAGCCTGGCCTCCCTCAGCATTCATCTTGAAAGTGGCTGCTGACACCCCCTTGCTCCCCCTCAGCCTGCAAAATGGATTTGGCAAGTTTAAATTCCACCCTCTTCTCTGTCATTGCACACTGTCTGCCCAGCCCTAGGTGACATCTGATTTCCTCCATTTGGGACATTCCATTTTTTTTTTTTTT
>SJXQ01005646.1:614679-631034 GCA_006408695.1 Aepyceros melampus
TCAGATCGCAGCCTCCGCTCACATCTGCCCTTGCCTCACCTCACTGCAGGCTTTTCTCCTATGGAGTCCCCTCAGCCTGGCCTCCCCTCTCCCTCCTGTCTCCCAGGCACGGCCTCCGCCCCCAGCCCGCTGCTTTCCCCCCTGGGATGGGTGGTGAGCATGTGGCCCTGGACCGCTGCCTCCAGGCCATCGCTCAGGCCGTGCGCTTGCCCAGGACAGCCCTGCCCATGGCCCTTCCTCCATCCTTCGGGGAGCGACCCAGGCTCACTGGCTCCGGGACGGACTGCCTTTGGCTGCCCCGTGCTCCAGGGAGCTCTCCAGAGGCACTCGTGACCTATTGTGGTGGCACCTTTCAAGGCATTTTTCCATCTGCCATCTCCTGAGAGCCCCACAGCAACCCCAAGAGGAAGGCAGGGCCAGGGCTCCACAGAAAAGGGATATGAGGTGAGGGCGTGTGTCATGGCCTGCCTGAGGCCACACGGCTGGCAAGGCCCAGCTGGAATCCTGGCACACGGGGTGCCTTTGGGCCCTCGTGGGCAGGAATCCTCTGCATGCCCATTTCGCAGACTCATTCTGCAACAAAACCATTCCCCTGTCCTATTCACCTGGGAGTTTCCAGTGGCCCCAGTTCTCACCTTTCTCCTCACCTCTGCTCTTTGTTCTGAGCTAGGAGAACAGATCGAGGAGAGGAAACGGTGGAGGAGGGAAAGGGTGGAGTTGCTCCTGAACACCTTTGCTGGCCCAGACTCTGCCTGCTCCAAGCACAGAGTCATCCCATGGAATTTTATGTGGTGACATCCATGTTCTAAGGCTGCACTGTCCTGTCTGATGGCCACTCAGGTATCTATCAAGCAGTTATATGAAAGGTGGCTTAGCGTGACTGGGGAACTACATTTTAGATTTTATTTAATTTTAATTAACTTAAGTCTACTGAGTCACATGTGACTAGTGCTTACTATACTGGACAGTGCAGCCTTGAGAGAGTCCCTTCCAGAGCCGCTGGCCCGCAGGCCCCTCCAGGAAGGGCTCCTGAGGTCATCGCCATTTAGACCAGGTCACCTGCCCCTCCCCGCACAGGACCGCTCCCTCCCTCTATCCCAATGCCCTCTGCTATGACCTCAGGTCCCACCACTGAGGCTGCCATTTCCATTCATTCCTCTCTGTCTCCACAAGTGCCCCTGGCCAGGCCACTATCCTCTCTGGTCCATGCTAACCTCTTATTTGGCATCCCTCCTCTACCTGGCTCTTCATCTCATTCTGTGTACATCACTGCTTTCCTCAAGACCCCTCCATGGCTCCCCATTGCTCGTACAAAGATCAAAGTGTCTCCAGGGCCCCTCTTGACCTCGGCTACCTGTCTCTCTCTCTGGTTTTCAGCTTCCAGAAGCTGTTCTTTTTGCCCCATACTCATCCCCATTTGCCAGGAAAACTCCTGATCACCCTGTAAGTCTTCCCCTGGAAAATCACTTTCCCAGGGGGCCACTGCCATCAGGAGCCCTAAACCTCTTCTACATCCATTCTCATAGCATTTTTCACACGACATGGTCCCTGTCCACTCCCTTCTCTGTGTCCTATTTGCCTGTAAGTTCGAGAAGGCAGAAACGGGCCCCCTACCACAATGCATGACCCGCAGCTGGCTCTCAGCTTCACTTTCGGAATAAGCGCGTGAGAGTGGACGATGGAAGGTGGCAGACACACTGGGGAGAGCACTGGGGGCAGAGTCCCTGGAAGCTTGTTCTAGTTTTGGATCTTGCCACGTGACCCTGGGAAATCTATGGCCCCACTCTGCGCCTTAGTTCCCCCATCTGTAAAATGGGGGTCTGACAGTCAGCAGGAGTTTAGACAGGAAGGCTCAGCCTGGTGGATAACACTGTCACCCCCAAGGTCCTGGGAGCATGAGGCGTGGCCTGGCTAAGTCTTAAGCGGAGGAAGCCAGGATTGAGGAAAGGGCAGGGGCACGCCCTGGCCAGCAGGAGGGGCCAGGAAGGGGAGATGATGGAGAGAGGAACTGGGCAGGACACTCAGGGTCAGACGTTTGTCCCTCGCAGCCAGGACCCCAGGGATACCTGAGGCAGCCTTCACGTCCCAACACCCTCCCTTCCACGCAGCAACCCCCTATGCACTGCCAACCAGCCAGCAAAAGCCGTCTGCTGGCAGTGCGGAGTCCACCGGCTTCCCCCGGAGTCCCAGGGGACCGTGGGTGGCTTGACGGAGGCCTCCGGCTTCCCTGGGGCCTGGCAGGGCGTGGGAATGAGCTAACGGCAGCAGTCACGGGTGCACCTCTGGCATCAGTATACTTGCTCTGCTCTGGCCCCCTGACCTCGCTCTCCATGATTGCCCGGGAGAGCTGCTTCGGCAAGTGCCAGCCTTTGCCTGGTAGAGGCACCGAGAAGATGCTGGCTGTAGGGTACTGGGGCATCATGCCAGTATGGCCACGGCACCGCTGCAATCAGAGCTGGGCTCTCATATTTACCATCAGCACCACCGTCGTGATGGCAGAGCGGAGCTCAGGGGATTAGAGTGTCTGCCTCAGGTGGCACAGCTTCTAAGCAGCAGAGTGGGGATAAAAGCCAGGCCTGCTGGGCTCTACCTCCCGCTCTTCACTGTTTGACACACCGTCTCCTACTAAGGAAGAGATGCACCCCAGCTCTTCCCCTCAGAAAGTGTCCATGGCCAGCCTGTCCCAGGACTTCCTCCCAGAAGCCTGCGGACCCTCCCCTCATACGAGGCCCTGGCTCCCCTGAGCTGTCCACATCCTCAGACGCCGCCTGGCCTCATGGTCCCCTGGCCAGCCGCTAGTCGGGTGGCACCCTCAGACTGTGTGTCCCTTCTGTCTATGGACTGTGGGTCTCTTCATGACTCTCGGGACTGGCCTGGCTAAGAGACACAAGTGGCTTCTAATACACTGAGGTTCAAGGACATTTTGGGAATGGGAGAAAACTCAGCATCCTTTTCCCAGAAAGACACACAGACACAGAATGTTGGGGACCATTCCAGGGGACCAGGGACAAGAAACACAGCTTCAGA
Organism: Aepyceros melampus; assembly: GCA_006408695.1. Taxonomy (NCBI): domain Eukaryota; kingdom Metazoa; phylum Chordata; class Mammalia; order Artiodactyla; family Bovidae; genus Aepyceros; species Aepyceros melampus. The sequence goes on from SJXQ01005646.1 coordinate 617,707, forward strand.
ACCAGACAGTGAGGGCTTGTTTGGGCCCAAGGACAGCAGACCGAAACCACCACCACCTGCGCCCTAGCGGTCTGGGCAGAGACCAGCCCACCACCTCCTGCAAGGACTGTTCCCTGTCCCCCTCAGCCCCTGGGATAACTCTCCCTCTCTCTTCCCAACAGAATATGGCAATAAAAGGCAGCACTGATCGTCAAGGGATGGATGGAGGGGGGGCTGCGGGGGCCCAGCAAGCCTCGGCCCCGGGCCACCGGGCTCGAGTCCCGCCGCGTGGGCGCTGGGCGGCTCTCACACTGCCCTGGCGAGGAGCCGGGAGGGAGAAACCGAGCCTGGCCGCCTCTGCGCGCCTCCGCGCCTAGCCTTCCTCCACCTGCCCCGCGCGCTCAGGGCGCTCCCGGCGCCGAACGGGGGAGACGCCTGCTCTGGGCGGGAGCCTGGGGTCCGGCGCTGGCCGCCGAGGTCCTCCTGCCCGCTGGCAGGGCAGCGTCCGTCCCTGGCCCCATCCCTCCCGCAGACAACTGGGCAGAGGCCAGGGCGCACCGCGCGGCGGAGAGAGAGCCCGCGGGCACTGGCTGGCCCAAAGTTTGGAGGCTGCGCGAGGGGGCGCCGCGGGGAAGGAATAAAAGGCAGCAACAAAGAGCACAGACCTCATCCAGCAGTTGGTTGACTCGTCCCAAAATAGCCGGCTCCATTTGCTGCTCCCCACGCTCCGCTTCCAGGCGCAGCACCCGGGCCTGCAGCTCGACTGTCCGAAAGTGGGCGAGCAGGCTGAGCGCCAGCGAGCAGAGGGCCAGCGCCAGCAGCCCGCACGACCCCGGGCTCGGCAGCCGCGCGCAGCGCTCCGCCGGCGCCACCGCCAGCGCCACTGTCCCGGCTGCGCCCAGCTCCCCAGGGCCGCGGGCACCGGCGGCTGTCGCTTTGCGGGAGCGCTCCGCTACCATCCCCTCGCGTCTTGAGAACCAATAAATAAATAAATAGAATAAATAAAGGCGAGAGCCGCTGCCCCAAAGCGCGATCTCAAGCTCCGGGGCAGTAGGGAAATGGCTTGTGTCGCTGGAAAAATGCCCTTTCCTTTGCTCTCGGCAAAGAGGATGGAAAAAAATAGCAGCTGGAGGGGGAACGGGGGGAGCAAAAAAAAAAAAAAAACCAGCAGTAATCGGGGGGCACACCCCGGCGAAAAAAAAAGTTGCTTCGAAGAACGTTCCAAGTCCAGGAAAGTTAGGGAAATCTGGCCGGCTCTCTTTTCTGCCCCGTCTTTCCCTTCGAGTGTCTGCAGTCCGGAGTTGGTCCAGCAGTGTCTGTCCTTCTTGGTGTTTCCCGTCGCCCGGGCGCGCCAGTTTCAGTCCCGGGGCGAAGGGGTGCACGTGGAGGGCCCCATGGGCAGAGGCGGGCCGTGGCCGCTGCCGAGGAGCGCTGGGGCCGATTCCGGCGCCTCTGTAACTTGACACACTAGCAGCGGCTGCACGGATCGGATGAGCAATCCGTGCTACTTCCCAAACTAATCTCTCCCGCCCCCTCCCTTCTCCTCCTCCCCTCTCCTCCACCTCCTGCGGGGCCGACGGCTTGGATTTGTTTATTTATGCAAACTCGCCCGGGTGGGGGGCGTGGTGTGCACCGCCCGCTGCCCCAACCCACCGGCCACGGGAGCCCCTCTCCCGCGCTCCCTGTCCCCTTTGAAGTGACACTTGGGGTTATTTATAGGCAGGGAGGGGGTGTGGAGTGGAGCTGGGGGTTGCTTCTCTCCCTTTCTCCCAATCCACACTGAGGGTCCTCTTTGCCTTCCTGCTAAGTCACGGATCCAGACATCACTCTGCTTTCTGACAAGTCGGCACAGCCAGTCTTTGTGATCCTCCAAGGAACCCAGTTGAGTTACTGTCAGGGATCTAGATGGATGTCTCCCTCCTGAGCAGGACTGTCTGATTCCCTTGAGCTGCTGCCGAGCAGCCCCTGTCGTGTCTCATCCCCTCTCTTCCTCCCCAAACCAGCTCCACCTCCGACTCTCCACCTCCAGCTGCCCCAGGCCTTTGGTGGGGCTCACTTCACCAGTCACAGCTTTACTCTGGGGTGAAAAGTCAACCCTTTGGGGTGGGGGTGGGGCAGTCCCTCTTTCAGGACCAGGACTCCTGGTTCAGGATACAGGTGAATACAAACTGAGCAGACGGTTATTTCAGGGAATCCAATAGGCCAGTCAATCCTCCCGCCCGCCAGCCCTGACCCCTCCTCTTCTTGTCTGCCGTAGATCTGAGACTCATTCCAGCCCTCCGCTGACAGCCCAGCCTGCCCCAACCATTGCAGCCATTAAAGGTGAGCCATTCTCTCTTTGGCTCCCTTCCGCTATCATTTCCTATGGTCCAGTAGAGAAAGCTGCCTGAAGGCTATTTTGTAGTTTCCTCTCTTCTCTTGCCACCTCTCCCATTTTAAGTAACATTTGTATCTCAGAGAGACTTTATCTCCTTGCACCTCTTGACATTCCTGTGAATGAGGAGGAGGTGGGATTGAGTTTACAGAGAAAGCTTACTTCCCAGGAACATCGAGAAGGGGTGGGGGCATAAAAGACTGGTTTCTGAAATGTAAAACAGAGGTGGGTAGTGGGTATGGTGACAGAAGCATTTCTGCGATTCCATTTTAGAGTAACAGCATTGCCAACTGCACATTTGATATATTGACCTGATCAATATTAACATATGATTCAGTATCATGGCACACCTCAAAGTGTGGCACGTGTATTTGATAGAGCAACATAGGAATAAAGTACTTACATCATAAATAATAAATGTTATAACATTGCCTGGCAGGTCAGTTAGCCACTAGGGAGGACTACAGGGATAGAAAGTGATGCCGCAGATAGAAAGTGATGCTGCAGAAAGGACTTGTGGCCAGGAGCTCTGGGTCCGTTCCAGCTCTAGCATTTCCTTAATATGGGATACGGGGTAAGTGTGCCTGTTTCCTTACCCCGTGATGGATGTCTCAATTGGGCTGCTCAGAATAAACCCTGAAAGAAACCATTAGTGTTAGTGACCAGCAGGGGGCGCTAGAGAATTTCTGCACTGAGAGGTATGTGCCAGGGGTCCAGGGATGTAGATTTGGTTCCCCCTTCACATCCCCCAAATGCCAACCCCTGCAAGGGTAAGGAACGCGAAGGAAGGGAACTAGGAGAGTAGTTTCTTCCCTTTCTTATTCCACAAGCTGATGTTTTCCCTTTCAAGACTTTAGAGGCCCTCAGGAATGCCAAGGCTGGGGCATCCTCTGTGATTGGGAGCTGAAGGGGGAGGGTCCTAGCCTGACCCCTGCATTCAGAAATGACCTGTATGAACCCTGAGGCATCCAGGGGGACTCTGGTGTCAGAGAAACTTGGGAATTCTCTGTCAACGTTGGATCAATGTTCTGTCAATGTTGGAGTTAATCAACCTCTCTAGAAAATAGGATTTCTTGTTCGGAGCAAGAAGATAGACTTTCAGTGCTAGCGGAAAGAGTTTGAGTTTAATCTGTGGTCATGATTACACTCCAAGATAAAAACAGATACTCTGGGTACCAGGATGGAGAGCTAAGAAAAAAATGTCCCTGTGTATACAAGCTTCACTGTTCCTAAAGTATTTTCTGTGTTTTTCTGCTTCCACATATTAGCTCTTGCAGTTCCCTCTGCCAGGAAGTCCATCCTTCACCCGTTTTCTGTACCTTAAAATCCTGCCAATGATGCCAAGCTGAGTCCCTTTGGCTCTGGCAGCGTTGACCCCATTCCTGTCTCTAGGGTATGTGAGCTAATCTAACCAATTAGCATCTCCATCTCCCTTGGCTACAGTGTTTGGGCCTGAGATGGGCTTGTGGCCAAGTTCAAACTAAGGAGAATCAGGCTGGAATGATTGGGAAAGGAATGCTATTTCTTTGCAAAGGGCTTTCTGAAAGAGTATCAGCTACCACAGGGGGCTGACCAACCTAGACAGCAACCTAGACAGCACATTAAAAAGCAGAGGCATTACTTTGCCGACAAAGGTCCTATGACCAACCTAGATAGCATATTAAAAAGCAGAGACATTACTTTGCCAACAAAGGTCAATCTGGTCAAAGATATGGTTTTTCCAGTAGTCATGTATAGATGTGAAAGTTGGACCATAAAGAAAGCTGAGCACCGAGAATTGATGCTTCTGGACTATGGTGTTGGAGAAGACTCTTGAGAGTCCCTTGGACTGCAAGGAGATCCAACAAGTCAATCCTAAAGGAAATCAGTCCTGAATATTCATTGGAAGGACTGATGCTGAAGATGAAACTCCGATACTTTGGCCACTTGATGTGAAGAACTGGCTCACTGGAAAAGACCCTGATGCTGGGAAAGATTAAAGGCAGGAGGAGAAGGGGATGACAGAGGATGAGATGTCCAACTTGATGGACATGTGTTTGAGCAAGCTCCAAGAGTTGGTGATGGACAGGGAAGCCTGGCGTGCTGCAGTCCATGGGGTCACAAAGAGCTGGACATGACTGAACTGAACTGAACCACAGGGGGTATCTTCCCTCTGTTCTTAAAGATCTTGCCCGAGAATGAAACCAACACAGGAGGCAAGAGAGGCTGATTCCTGAAAATGTTATTTAAACTCAGTGATCAAACTGTGCTTAAGCTCATCTGTGCCTGCACTGTTCAGTTACAGGACTCATTTTTGCTCAAACCTGTTTGAGTTGGGTTTCTTCTTTTGCAGGTAAAAGAACCTAGAGCCACAGAGAGGGGTTCACTCCATTTTACTGAGTCAGAATCTCTTTATGGTGGGAGTAGGGGCACAGGTAAGCCAAGGTTCCCATCCAGTTTATAGAAGCTCCTCAAGGGATGGGGATATATATTCAAGGTGACTGCACAGCCCACGGGGCAGTTGGGGGAACTTGTCCTCCGAAGCTCATTTCCGTCTCTGGTGATGATTTTCCCATGAAAACCCACAGTCCACATCCCCAAGCATCTCTCACCCATGTCCAGCTGCTCTGGCAGCTCCCTTTGGCCCTCCCCCACCACCTCACCTCACAGTCAGCTCCCCTAGCACACTGGCTTTCATTCCCTGGGTGGAGGGCACGGGCATTGTCCTGAGGCTCAGGCTGGATGTGTGTCTCCATCCTCACCTTTACCCGCTCCATCCACTTGGGATCAGGTCCTGTACATTGCACCTGCTTAGTTCTCTCCAATCTGTTCTTCCTTTTGGATTTCTCTGCTCCACTGCCTTCCCCACGCCTAGTCCTTTAAACAGGTCCAACTCTCCCACATAGTAGCCCCAACTGGGAAACCTCACCCAAGGAAGCCAGCTCTGGAGGACCTACCAGAATCTCCTCCGAGCATCATAGACTCTTCCTTATTTCTCTCCCAGGCTTTATGGTCAATGGCATCACAGCCCTGTTTCTCAGCTCTGCTTCCAACTCCTGCATGTAGTGAGCAACAAGACAGAATGAATCTAGGCTCCTTGTGACTTTGTGGAGTTGAGTTGTCAGAGAAGCCTAGACTCTCACATGAGTGAAGTAACTGACCCCATGTGAGCCACTGGCCTGTCTTGTGCAGCTTAAACGGTGTCCTAACTATGCCCTGTGTCTGTCTGTTCCCTCCACTAGGCTGTGAGTTTCTAGAAAGCAGGGTGACTGTATTCATCTCTGTGTGCTCTGCACTAAGCACAGTGTAGACGCCCAAGAAATGGTGGTCTGAATGAATGAATGGGCGAATGGAAGGATGGATGGATGGATGGATGGATGGATTCTACTTCTGGCTGTCTCCCAGCTATATTAACCTGTACAGCTTCCTCTTATGTAAGATTTAGAAATTGATAAGCAAAGAAGGGAAAGGAAAGCTGGGATGTATAAGGGCTTTCCTAACTCAAACATTCATCCATTCAGTAAAAATGTATGGATCACTTTCTAGTACCAGGCTCTGCTGGAGTTGAGGACACAGTGGTGAGCACAGCGGATTAGTGGCAGAGGCCAACAGGGATAAGTGCTACCAAGCAGGACAGAGAGGATGCTTGGGAGATGAGACCCGAAGGATGAGCATAGTCAGTCAGGTCAAGGGGTGTAGAGAGGGCATGCCAGATGGAGGGAGCTGCCTGTGCAAAACCTGGAGTGGAAAAAGAGCATGGTGGAGAAACTGGGGAATCGGTTGTCAGTGGTTCACTGTGGCTGAAATGTGGAGTGTAAAGGGGAAGAGTGGAGTGGAGTTAAAGTGCTGAAGAGGTGATCAGGGGCTGAGCAGGATAGTCCCCTAAAGACAAAGGGGAGCCAGTGAAAGGGCTGTACCCCTGTACAGGGTATTGGGAGCTACTGACCTGCACCAGATAGAGATCCCAAAGAGAATGCACGAAGGCCAGTCCCAGGGTAGAAATAAGGTGAGAAATGCAGGCATTCTCTTGGGCTCAAGCCCTCAATCTTGCCCTTCTACAGGCTCTGAGATTAAATTAGTTTGCCTCAGGTTAGAGAACAGTAGCATGCCATATCTCGGGGGAGAGTGTTTTGGGGTTCAGTCTGAAGCCCCTGCTTGGAGCGGAAGATAGAACATTTGGAAATGCCTTTTCCTGAGTCCCCACTTCCTTCCCATGCAACCACGCCAATCAGCTCCCTGGCTGTGACTCTGCAGAGCTGGGGATGGGGGGTCAAGGAGCAGGGGCTGCAGATGTGCAGGGGAAGGCCAGCCTGCCCAGGAGGCCCTGGGAGCCTTGTTAACTGGGGCCAAAACAAACTCTCTCATTAAGAAGAGAGCAGAGCCAAGTGTGGAGGCTACACTGAAGAAAACGCTGGGGGACCCTGTTCAGCAGGCTGAGGGTTCTTAGAAGAGTTCAGAGATTTACAGTTTCAGGCCATGAGTGATTGTGTGCCTGTGTGTGGGTGTGACCCCCTCCCCCCAGCTCCCTCAACCTAGGGTCTCACTGTGTGTATGTACTCTTGTGCTTTGGTACACAAATCATGCACATTTCTGCACACACGTATAAGCGTGGACATGCAGAGGAGTGCAAATGTTGTGGATGAATGGAGATGCCCACAGGACGGCTGGGCTGTCTCTAAGGTACCGCCAGTGAGTGTGTGGGTGAGGATGTGCACTCATACTTGTGCCAAGAATAGGTGTGTGCTCAATTGCCCAGAGGCAATCTGCTTTGGTCAAGATGTGTATATGAGATCAGGTGCACGCTTCTGAACGATCCAGACCCCAACTGTGTCGAGGAGTCATCGGGCAGTAACCGGGGACATATTTCAGGCGTCTGTAGCAGTATCACAGATGGACTCAACTCTTAGTTTCTTAACAGAATGATTTACTGTTTCTCATAATACTGTGAGTTGACAGGGCTCAGTGGAGTGGTTCTTCTGTTCCAAGTAACACGGCTGAGGTCACACATGAGGCTGCATTGGGGAAACTTGGCTGGGGGCTCAGCTGAGAGTGGAACATTCAAGATGGCCTCTTGTCCCCCTGTCCTCTACCTAGAGTGGCCTCTCAACATCTCATGGTATATCCTGAGCTTTTTTCAGCATGGTGGCCAGCTTTCAAAGGGAAATTCCAAGATACCAAGTCCTGATGGCAAGTGCTTATGACACCTCCCCTTGTATGACACTTGCTAATGCCTCACTGGCTAAAACAAGCCACACGGGGAAGCCCGGGTTTTTGTAGGGGAGGGACCTATCTATGAACCTGGTTCCAGACGAAGTCCACAGATGTAGCTATCTGCCCCAACCTGAGAAGAATGCCTAGTACGGTGGGCTAGTGGACCCGTCCATAGGATCACTTGACTCTAAAAAGTGACTCTAATATTCCCCAGATTTGGGGAATATTGTGGTTAGCCAGGGCCATGACCAACTGTCCACTCTACTGCCCAGATCCTTCCCAGCTTTCTCCTGATGACCTCTTGCAGGAACATCTGGAGGCTCCAAACAGCCCACATCCCTCTGGTCTCAGGAGGATCAAGATTAATTCAGCAGAACTCTACCTGGCCTCATTTCAAGGTCAGGCACGGACAGCTCTGAGACTCATTTCCTGTCACTTGGAGGCTGTTCTGAGTGGTTTCAGGTGTTGGCTCCACTGTCAACTGGCTGTGTGATCTTGGGCAAATTGTGTAGCCAATCCGCACCTGCTTTTAAAATCTGAACAATTCCTATCTCCTGTTGTGAGGATTGGATGAGATGGTATGTGTTGAGTGCCATGTCAGTACTCAACACAGCCCATCAATGCCATGAGAACAGCTGCAGAGACTGGGGACGTACAACAAAGACCAAACAACGTTCACACCTCCTCCCAAGCTCTGGCTTCCTGCAGCTGAGAGGAGGGATGGGGTAGGTCACTGATCCATCAGTCCACACCTACTGTTGAGCTCCTGGTAAAAACAGGACTCTGTGTTAGGTACTCACAGAGCATGCAGTCCCATGGGGCCTTTGCAGGAAGCTACATACATAGGAAAGAGAACAGCAGGGCCCAGCAGAATGAACTGAAGACTGAACAAATGCAGATGACTCAGGACTTGGAGAAGGAAAGAAAGGTGGGGAGTTAGAGTTGAGTGAGGGTGCAGGAAGCCTTCCTGGAAGAGGTGAGTACTGAACAGGTGCCTCAAACATGGTAAGATCCAGACAGAGGAGAGGACTGGGGTAACAGAGCACACATTCCAAACTTCTGTGGTAAGCCCTTGCCAGAGATACATCATGTGATCACCTGACCCCCAACAACCCTAATCATCTGTGCCTTCCATTCCTTTCTTCTCAGGTGGCATGGTCTGGTCATGTTCGGCACACATACCAACATTCCCATTCCCACGTCACTGGAAGACATGACTAATCAACTGTAGAACACCACTCCTAACTCACACACCCACACTCACACACACACTCTCTCTCTCACGCACACACACACTCACACACACACACACAACCACGCTGCTTATGCTTCTCAAAGCAGAAAGCTATTATCAGTCTAATGAGGTTAGTGCTTGAGGGAGTGAAACCAATTTGCTGACTCAGGTTTGAGCTGAAACAAAGCACCATCTTTGAAATCCAGAAATGCTGTGTCCTGGCTTCTCCATCTGCAAACTGTGTGCCTTTCAGTAAGTATCTTCACTGCTCTGGATCTCAGCCTCCTGCCTGGGGTAAGAGAATATTAATTCCTACTCAGAGGAGCACCGAGAGACTCAAATGAGATCATGTGTGCAAAACTCTAATATAAAGTACAAAATCCAAAAGAGATGATGGTGAATGATCATGCTGCAGCCAGACGTCAGAAGGCTCGAGCAAATGCATCCATTAGAGCCCTATTGCTGCTTTTTGGAAGAAGAACAATCAGCTGAGGGGTGAGAGTGAGACACAGCCCCTCTGAGCTGTCAGCCCATGGAAACAGGGCTTGGAATCTGGGCCTTAGCGTGGGGATGGTGGAAGGCCGCCCCAAGCATGTGCTCGGAGAAGAAGCCCAGGACTAGAGCTCTCCCTGATGGGGTCGGGGGGTGGGGAAGCTGTCAGAAAGGCAGGCAACTGTGGGTTAAGAGACAGATGTTTTTGGTTGATGACAGACGAGTAATGAAGAGCACAATTAGTTTACTGAAGCAGATCCCTGTTTACCAGCATCTGGGAACTGCAAGTTAGGGTGTTGTGTCTCTGCGTGCTCTCATATCCCCAGCTTGCTGCCCACCCCCACTGCTGTAGAACTCTTTGCCTTGACCACGACGTCTGTCTCTCAGCCTCATCTTAGGAGCTGCTCTCCTGGTTGGAAGTGGGGAGTATCGCCATCCTTAGACCAGAAGAACCTTTATAAGTCCCCCAAGGCTCCACTGGTATATGACTCTTGCAGAAAGTGAGCACAGAGAGGTCAGAATGTGGTTCAAGGTCACACAGCAGACAGTGGTGGCACTGGATCTGGGCCAGGTCTCTTCCCCACCAGGTATAGCACAGCCCCCAGGGTCTGGACCACAGTCGATGGCCAGTAAATCCAGAGGACATTTTGCCCTCCCCACAGAGCTTCACTCCCTCTTGTTCCTTGGCCAGCAGTAGCTATGAAACCAGAACCACCTGGAACATTTGTTCCTGTAAACTTCATTACAAAGGACTTCTTTTTCTCTCTCCTTTTCCTTAAGCCTGTTGCTTTGTTAAGGTCATTTCTAAACATTGCGGGGGAAATGCCCTGTTTGTCTTTCCTATATGTCCTACCAGGAAATGAGAGCTCTTGCTTTCCTTGAGTGATCCATTCCCGACACTAGCTTGCAGCTGACAGTCGGGTCTGCTGTAGATATATTAACTTGAGTCTTCCTTTGGCTTTATATGGCTCGGGGACAACATCTGGAAACGATGTTTGCTTGGAGATGGAGCAGGAGCAGGAGGCCTGGATCCAAAAGCAAGCCCCATCCCCCTAGAGAAGGGGGGCAGCCGTGCTGAGAGCTCCTGCAAGCACAGCTTCGGACTGGGGTGGGAATTTTGTGCATTTGAAGGAATGGTGCCCTCTCTGGACTAGACATGCTGCTGCTATGCTGGGCCTGCCCGGGGATTAGCGCCAGGGCTGCGGAGGTGCTGGAATTTGTCCCCACAACTCTCCTCTTTGCTCCATCCCACGGCCAAGGGCTAGGAGTCCAGCTCCTTGAACATGCCAACTTTCTTGTTTTCCAGAGATGGAAAATTCCTGAAGGGCTGGAGACTTCATCAAATTCCAATTTGTTGAAATTCCAAATTCAGGAATTTGAAGTTTAGGACTTGCACATTATAATTCTCAGGACGAGGGTGATTTGGTAGGAATGGTAGTGATGGTGGTGGTGGAGTTTGTGGTAGACACGACAGGGGTGGTGGTAGGTGGGGCAGGTGACTGTGGATGGAAACTGAACTATCCACCTGCTCACCACATTTCTCCCAGTTGCCGTATCTGTGTTTGGCACGTGACCAATCTGGGCTAATCACAAGAACACACAGTTCTAGCCATTGTAATTGGCCCAAAAGGTAACCAAACTGAACCAATCAGGGACCTTCCATGGGAATTTTCAATCTGAGCTTTAACAGTGAAAATTATTTTGCTTCAGGGTCACTGAGAAGCCAGGATGCAAATCCCTGGATCGCACGGACAGAGGTCTGTCTCCAGAAGAAAATTAAATGAATAGCAGGGAGAAGTAGAGATAAGAGACGGAGCATCCTTCGGTGTTTGAGTCCCTTGGGGATGGTCACCCATAAGGCTTTGCCCTTTCTGGTTAAGTTAGTTAACTTGAGTTTTTGCTGCCAAAGGGTCCTGACTGCCCCCGAGCAGAAGGTGATCATGGAAGAGTAAAGATGATCACGTGAGAAGCAGCCTGACAGTGATGAGATGAAAATGAAGATTGTGAAGACACAGCAGTGATGGGGGTGCTTATGGTGATGCATGGTGCTGCCAGAAACGGAGGTGGTGGTGATGATGGTTCAGATTTGATGGTGACCTGAATGGGAATGACACGGTGATGAGGGCAGTACCCATCATGGCACTGCTGCTGAGGATGCTGTGGTGAATGCCAAGTCACTCAAGATGCTAAGGTGTTACCGATCTAATCTGGGTGCATACCTTACAGGCATGGACCCAAAAGACCCAAGAAAGGATTAGGGTGGGAGGAAGAACAAATTCTTCCAGAACGTTAGATGGTTTTTCTTAGCTAAATAAATCCTAGTTGAACTTGAATAGAAGAGTCCCAGATGGTACCGTGTTGGACCTCAGAAGTGCTTTAGAACCTCCTGGAACAGAAACCCCAGGGTCTCCAACCCCATCAGGTCCTTTGGAGAATTCCAAGTGTCTCCGGAGTTCAGGCAAGATGAACTTGAGGTGGGACAACAAACAAAAAAGGACTTTACCTCCTGTCTGATCATTTATACTTTGTTTATATGTGACTATTTATTCATTGTGATCTAATTGGAGAATAATAGCAGCTAATTTTTGTGAAGCACTGACTGTGTGCCAGGGACCATCGTAAGTGTTTTCCATACATCATCTCACATGATGAAATCATTGCAACTATAAGCATTTCTGTGCTGTGCTGTTCTTAGTCGCTCAGTCGTGTCTGACTCTTTGTGACCCCATGGACTGTAGCCCATCAGGCTTCTCTGTCCATGGGAATTCTCCAAGCAAGAATATTGGAGTGGGTTGCCATGCCTTCCTCCAGGCAATCTTTCCAACCCAGGGATCGAACTCAGGTCTCCCACATTGCAGGCGGATTCTCTGCCATCTGAGCCATCAGGAAAGCACAAGAATACTGAAGTGGGTAGCAGCCCATCTCTTTTCCAGGGGATCTTCCTGACCCAGGAATCAAACTGGGGTCTCTTGCATTGTAGGCAGATTCTTTACCAGCTGAGCTACCAGGGAAGCCCAGGGATTTCTACTCCCCATAAACAAACAAGAAAACTCAGACAGAAAAGGTTATATGACTCACCCAAAGTTGCACCATTACAAAGGCAGGGTGGAGGAATTCCCTGGCAGTCCAGTAGTTAAGACTGCCTGCTCTTACTGTCGAGGGCTTGGGTTCAATCCCTGGTTGAGGAACCAAAATCCCATAAGCCTCAAAGTACAGCCAAAATACCTCCCACAATAGTCAGAGTGGGAAGCCAGGCAGCCTGGCACCAGGTCCCACCCTCTAACTTATCATAGTACAATGGGAAGTGTGATCAGGGTGAACTCCATCCTCAGCAATGCTTCTGATCCAGTCCCTTCCCTGAAGTCCTCCTCTTCCATCCCCTTCTACCCATGAAAATGTTTTCCAGAAGGAGGGCCTGGGGCCAGATGGAGAGGCAGTGAACTTCTGTGGGTCCCATGGAAGAAGCCACCTGTTTTAGGGAGCTGCCTGGTCCTGCCACCCCCATTGAGGGAGGAGCCCTCATCAAAGTGAGCTGGGTAATTTGGAAATGCCTGCCTCTTCCTTGGGGTTCAACTCCTTTTCCCCAACAGAGAGCCCTTACCTGTAGTAGTGAGCATGCATCCCTCTGCTTTTGTTCAGACATAGACTGTCCAAGTGGTGTTGGGGTCAGACAAACCTGTGTGTGGTTCTTACTTCACCATTCTGTGCTGGTTACTGCTCTGAGACTAGATTTTAGCAACAGAACGGGAAAGACTAGAGATCTCTTCAAGAAAATTAGAGATACCAAGGGAACATTTCATGCAAAGATGGGCTCGATAAAGGACAGAAATGGTCTGGACCTAACAGAAGATATTAAGAAGAGGTGGCAAGAATACACAGAAGAACTGTACAAAAAAGATCTTCACGACCCAGATAATCACGATGATGTGATGACTAATCTAGAGCCAGACATCTTGGAATGTGAAGTCAAGTGGGCCTTAGAAAGCATCACTACGAACAAAGCTAGTGGAGGTGATGGCATTCCAGTTGAGCTGTTTCAAATCCTGAAAGATGATGTGT
>SJXQ01005646.1:631638-736257 GCA_006408695.1 Aepyceros melampus
CGCTTACTCCTTGGAAGAAAAGTTATGACCAACCTAGATAGTATATTCAAAAGCAGAGACATTACTTTGCCGACAAAGGTCCGTCTAGTCAAGGCTATGGTTTTCCCTGTGGTCATGTATGGATGTGAGAGTTGGACTGTGAAGAAGGCTGAGTGCCGAAGAATTGATGCTTTTGAACTGTGGTGTTGGAGAAGACTCTTGAGAGTCCCTTGGACTGCAAGGAGATCCAACCAGTCCATTCTGAAGGAGATCAGCCCTGGGATTTCTTTGGAAGGAATGATGCTAAAACTGAAACTCCAGTACTTTGGCCACCTCATGCGAAGAGTTGACTCATTGGAAAAGACTCTGATGCTGAGAAGGATTGGGGGCAGGAGGAGAAGGGGATGACAGGATGAGATGGCTGGATGGCATCACGGACTCGATGAACATGAGTCTGAGTGAACTCCGGGAGACAATGATGGACAGGGAGGCCTGGCGTGCTGCGATTCATGGGGTCGCAAAGAGTCGGACACGACTGAGCGACTGAACTGAAAGTACAGGTGATAATTTCTATTTCTCAGTGTTATGGGGAGTGGATTATTCAAGGTATGAAGCACACCGCCCCGTGCCTGGCACACGGTAAGCGCTCAATGAATGTCAGCCAGTTTTTTGGACGCTATCGCTATTGTAATCCCTGGACTTCAATCTATTGTCATTCTCTTTCTCGTCTCTAAGCAAGATTCCTGCTCTGCTGACAAAATGAAAGAGGCCTAGGAGGGAGGAACCCAGGGTCTAAAGAAACTCAGACCCACCTTTAATACAGGAGGGTCAGCATTGGCCCCTGAGCCGCCTCCTTCCCACAGAAGTTACAGATCCCAGTGGCTGGATTTCTAAAAATAAACACGTGCCATTTCCATAATGGAAACTTTTCCTTAAAAAAAAAGAAAGAAAGTAAAAACAGTCTCCTGTCGTCTCCCTGAGCCAAAGAGAACTAAGATAAACGAAGCCTTTTGTAAGACCCAGGAGTTTCCAGCTCTGGGCTCCACCCTGATGTCGTGGTTTTTTGTTTTGTTGGAGGCTCCCAAGGCTTCAGGAGCATCCATTCCAGTGCCCCTGAGAGGCTAAAGGGGATGGGACGTGGGGGTGTTAACAGAGGGAATGCGGGCTTTGGGAGGGGCGTCCCACCTTTCCCGTGTTAATTTTTTTTCTTCTCGGTGGTGCCCCCTGCAGGCTACAAGCACCACTGCACCTGTTAACCAGTTCTATAGTAGACTTCCCTTGTGGCTCAGCTGGAAAAGAATCTGCCTGCAATGTGGGAGACCTGGGTTCAATCCCTGGGTTGGGAAGATCCCCTGGAGAAGGGAAAGGCTACCCACTCCAGTATTCTGGCCTGGAGAATTCCATGGACTATACAGTCCAAGGGGTCTCAAAGAGTCGGACACGACTGAGTGACTTTCATCATCATCATAGTAGGCTGCACATTGGTCAGTTCAGTTCAGTCGCGCAGTCGTGTCTGACTCTTTGCGACCCCATGAATCGCAGCATGCCAGGCCTCCCTGTCCATCACCAGCTCCTGGAGCTTACCCAAACTTGTGTCCATTGAGTCGGTGATGCCATCCAGCCATCTCATCCTCTGCTGTCCCCTTCTCCTCCTGCCCTCAATCCCTCCCAGCATCAGGGTCTTTTCCAATGAGTCAGCTCTTTGCATGAGGTGGCCAATGTATTGGAGTTTCAGCTTCAGCATCAGTCCTTCCAATGAACACCCAGGACTGATCTCCTTTAGGATGGACTGGTTGGATCTCCTTGCAGTCCAAGGGACTCTCAAGAGTCTTCTCCAATGCCACAGTTCAAAAGCATCAATTCTTCGGCGCTCAGCTTTCTTCACAGTCCAACTTTCACATCCATATATGACCACCGGAAAAATCATAGCCTTGACTAGGCAGACCTTTGTTGGCAAAGTAATGTCTCTGCTTTTGAATATACTATCTAGGTTGGTCATAACCTTCCTTCCAAAGAGTAAGCATCTTTCAATTTCATGGCTGCAATCACCCTCTGCAGTGATTTTGGAGCCCCCCAAAATTAAAGTCTGACTCTGTTTCTACTGTTTCCCCATCTATTTCCCATGAAGTGATGGGACCAGATGCCATGATCTTCGTTTTCTGAATGTTGAGAACTTTAAGCACAGTGGGAGGGCTTCCCAAATGGCTTAGTGGGAGCAGAAGACATGGGATTGATCCCTGGGTTGGGAACACCCCCTGGGGAAGGAAAGGGCAACAGAGTCAGCTCAGCATCTCAAGAAGCACTTTGGTGACCCCATACTGAGGATGTGCCAGGTGAAAATACTGGCCCAAGGCCACTCAGAAAGTAAACGGCAGAGCCAGGACCAGAAGGAAGTCTTCTGTTTCCTGGCCTAGGACTTCCTTCCATATCAGCCACTCTGCCCCATCCAAGCATGTGCTCCAGAATCTCTGACATGAATTCGTTGGTCTGGGACACAGTGAGGAAGGTTGTAAATCTGAAGTCAGAAGCCATGAGGGCTATCCCCCTACTCTTTGCCCAATAAGTCACTATGCAGCTCCAAGGCTCCCTTGTCTGATCTGCAGAAAGGAGGACTGAGGCTGCCACATGGGATCTTGGAGGGCATAAGCTACCTAGTACGTAGAAAGGACTCAAAGTGTATTTCTAAACTCAAATCACAAGAAATCATCATTGCTTCCCTAACAAGAAAAATAATTCTTCATTTTAATAAAACACAAACCAGTTGTCCGTGCTTTTCACCCCCATTTCCTTTTCAGCACTATTAATGTACACTCAGGAAAAGAAGTAATTGGGATCAGGCTTCTAATATCCTGTCATATAGACAGCTATCTATCTCCACTAGTGTCGTTTGTTGGGTGGGATCCCCAAGGAGACAGGCTTTGAGAAAGAGATTTGCACGCAGGGGGTATACCAGAGACCCAGGGCAGAGGGACAGAGGCGGAAGTTTAAGTGCTATAGTAAGAGGTCTCTGTCAACTCCATGGAGAGCTGGGAGTGGGGATGCCCTGCAGAGCTGCCCTGGATTGAGGGGGATTGGTTTCTGTACCTCCACTCCTGCTTTAGTCCTAGGATTTCACTAGCTCAGTACTGTTCCCCAGGGAGGGAGGGTGATTTGGGGTGGGGCTGTTCCCTTTAGCCATGTGTGAACCATCAGCAGCAACATTCCTGTGACTGGGGGACCTGTGCCTCTGTCCTGGAGGGGAACAGGGTGGTCCCAGCGTTCACTATACAAGGTTAAAAGCTGTATAAGTGGGAGGGAGACTCTTGTGAAAAGACCCAAGTCCCTTTCTGAACTCTTAACTTAGCACACACCTGACTCCTTGCCATCATCTACGTGGCCACCAAGACAGGGAAATTCAAGACAGGCATTTCAGTGGTTGCATCTAAGCTCCTCTCTTCCCCCTCCGCCTCTCTCTGAGTCCAGAGCTCCATCCACAGGGTGCCTGGAGGTGCAGGCACACAGCTGCCCAGCGATGGAATTCTAGCCCTCTTGCCAGGCCACAGAACTCTGAAGTAGCTCTGTATGTATCCTCCCAGGGAGTATCCTCCCAGATACCCAGGAGCACTGGATCTCTGAAAGGAAGTCTGCCAAGCACTCTGAGGGGAGCTGCCCTCCACCTTTTCTCGTGACACTCAAGGTAGACAGGCCCGTATACAGCCACTTCCACAGACAGCCCAGACCTGGAAGCAGCTCAAAAAATGTTTAGAATGTTCTGGATGGCAAGTCATACAAAGTCTGATTTAAACTGGCTGGAATAATAAAGTGAAGATATTGACTCACAGGAGTGAAAAACCCATACGGAGGTCTGGCTTCAGGTGATGTTTGATATACAGTTTCAGGGTCACTGAGACTCGTTTTTCCCCTCCTTCCCTCCCTCCTTCCTTTATCTTCCTCTATTTCATTTTCTATTCCTCTCTCCCTCCATCCTCCCCTCTTCAGCTTCGCTTCCCTGTGGTCCCAGGATGGCTGCCCACAGCTCCCAGCTCTACTCGCTTTCGCATTCATATCCTGCGAAAGAGAAAGAGCATCTCACCCTAGCAATGCCGGCACAAGTCCTGGTAATAAAATTCATTCTGATTGGACTGGCTCGGCTCACATGCTCGCTGTGGACCAATCCCGGTGGGCAGGAGGGGGCATGTGCTAACTGGATTCACCCCTGTTACGGAGTGAGAGTAGGGTCCGCCCTCCGGAATATTATCTTCACACAGAAAACAGGGCTCCTGGGAAGTGCAACTGGGGCCTGAGAGGTAACCAATAAATGCCCACATGGTTCATGGTGCTGTGGACCCACAATGTCTTTATCAGTAAAAACACATTTAAATATCTTATTAGCACAAAAAGGCTTGTGATTGCTCACACAGTAAAGAATCTGCCTGCAATACAGGAGCTGCAGGAAATGCAGGTTTGATCCCTGGGTTGGGAAGATCCCCTGGAGGAGGGCATGTCAACCCACTCCAGTATTCCTGCCTAGAGCATTCCATGGGCCAAAGAGCCTGGTGGGCTACAGCCCATATCATAGCAGAATTGGACACAACTGAGCACACGCATGTAGATTCCTAGGACCCCAACTATGCGTTCATGTAGCACGGATTATGGGCTGCTAATAATGTGGTTTTCTCTTTAGTCGTGGAGTGGATGTTTGTTTTTATTACAGCTTAGGACCACATTATTAGCAGCCCATAATCCATGCTACATGGATGCACCTTACCTTCCTCATGGAACTAGCACCCCAGATTTTCTTGGGGGAATAATTTGTCCTTATTACTCCCTGTCCATGTGATTTGAATGGGACCATGCAACCTAAATTGACCTTGTGGTACCATGTGACCCAGGATTAGCCAGTCAGGCGCAGTTCCACCCTCTTGGCTTCAGTGGTTGGCTCAGAGATAGACACATGACTGGATCTGGGCCAATGACAGCCAGATCTAAGCACTTGTTTTTCTTAATTAGAGGAGGAAAAAAATCTCTTCTATTTTTTACTGAGCTTGAATGGCGGGGGCGAGGGGAGGGGAGCCTGGAGCTGCTGTTGGCCATCTAACCACAGGTTGGAGCCCAATTACGATGACTACCAGGAAAGAATAGGATGGAGAAATGAACCAAGATTGCTTCCTGGTGACAGTTTGAAACGCTGGAATACGCTGCACCTGAAGCTAGACCGACATTGGATCCCTCAGGAAAATGTCCTAATAATTCTTTTTCATTGTTGTTCAAGTCCAGTGAATTGGGCTTTCTGTCCTGGCACCCCAGTGTGTCCTAACTGAGAGAGTGCATGTTTAGCTTAGCCCCACCCCCACTCACCCTGGGATAAAACACCTGATTCATCTTGGGCAGAACCCAGGCTTTCCATAAGGACAGTGTTTCCCTGTTAGTTGCTTCTGCTTGGGGGTATCAAAACATGGAGCCTATTAAGAATATAAAGCATTTGTCTATAATGGGTCAAAGTCACAGTGTCAGGCCATCATTAGTGAGATCATTACCATGAAATGTTGGAGAAAGAGGTGCTCCAAAGGGAGAGGAGAAAGGCACCCCTACAGAGGCATCATGGGGTGAGGGTGGGAAGGGGGTATGGGTCACTCCCCAGGGAAATGAAGCCTGGCTGGTGGGAATGTTTCTGAGAGAATGCACATGGCTTTGCTACAAATTCCTACTCAAGCCCTTCCTCAAATGGCTAAGTAATTTGAAGACCTTTGCTGTGTATTTTTCATTCCACATATTATTTGCTCAGCCCGTCTGTCCCGGGCAGCTAAGTTTAACCCAGCTGAGACGTTCTTGTGGAATTCAAGTCAACAGAAGCCCATAACTCGTGGGACCACGTGTCCACGGCCCTACTGTGTAGCTTTGATCATGTCCAGTTCAGTAGATATCACTGAGTGTCTGCTCCTGCCAGGCCCAGGTTCAGCTGGGTGCTCAATAAGCACTGATGTGCGTGAGATGCAACCCTGCTCTTTAGAGACCTCAGCTGGGGGAGGTAGGAAGTGAGAAGGCAGGCTATTCTATAGGCTGAAGGAAATAAGGGCCAATGAGAGGTGGCGTTGGAACTGTGTGTTTTGAGAATATGGGGGAGGAGGGGCATAGGCAAGCATGGCAGGACTCACTGGGCAGCCTTGGCACATACCCCTCAGCGGAAGGGGAAGGGGAACCTGACTCCAGAGAGAGGGGGAGGCTGCCTGGGTCCAGGGAAGCGTAGTGCAGAGACGCAGAACTATAAAAGGCCACGTGTTCATCTTTGCTGCCATCTTCCTTGATCTGTGTCTCTTCATCTGAAACTCAGTGGGCGTTATGAAAGCATCATATTCTATTCAAGGGGTTAACCGTTGGACCTGAGCCTTCATGTCACATTACGACTTCATCCCTAATTAACTGCTTGCTTTTTTGGCCAGGACGTTCCTTTCTTTGAACCAATCTGACAAGCTCAAAGCAAAGCCAAGAATTACACCTTGCAGCATCACAGCAGTTTCTAAACTACCTACTACCTCCATGAGAGCCCACTGGCAAATATTATAACTGCAAACTTCATCTGTCACGGACTGACTGCATTAGATCATGAGCCGCTGGTTGTTGCCATTTCCACATTGTAAGAGTTTGGTGTTTTGAGCACAAAAGATTTGAGAAGAGCAGAGGAATGAGTCCGTTTTTAAAAGAGGTGATGATGGGTAGGGGATGGGAGCAGAGATATGGCCCAGGAAAGACAGACAAGGCTAAGAGGACTGGAGCAGATACAGGACCTCTGGGAGCATAGACACTAAATACTGGAATCACGGTAGCTCTGTGGTTTGGAATCATCATTCAACCTCTCTGTGCTTCATTCAGAGAGGGAAAAATACTGAAACCTCTTAGAGTGGATGGGAGAAGGCAATGGCACCCCACTCCAGTACTCTTGCCTGGAAAATCCCATGGGTGGAGGCTGGTAGGCTGCAGTCCATGGGGTCGTGAAGTCCGACACGACTGAGCGACTTCACTTTCACTTTTCATTTTCATGCATTGGAGAAGGAAATGGCACTGCAGTGTTCTTGCCTGGAGAATCCCAGGGACGGGGGAGCCTGGTGGGCTGCTGTCAATGGGGTTGCACAGAATCGGACACGACTGAAATGACTTAGCAGCAGCAGCTTAGAGTGGATGACATGCTCCTTTGCGTGGGGGAGAGGACCGCAAAGGAGAGTGGAGAGAGTGAAGCACTGGGAAGGACATGAAGCAGTGAGTATGAATTCTAGGATCAGGTGTGACAGAGAAAGAACTGTCCCTAGTCTTTGCTGTACGTAGTCACTCAGTCGTGTTTGACTCTTTGTGACCCCATGGACTGTAGCCCACCAGGCTCCTCTGTCCATGGAGATTCTCTAGGGAAGAATACTTGAGTGGTTGCCATTCTCTCTTCTACGGGATCTTCCCAACCCAGGGATCGAACCCTGGACTCCCACATTGCAGGTGGATTCTTTACCATCTGAGCCACCAGGGAAGCCCAAGAATACTGGAGTAGGTAGCCTATCCTTTCTCTAGCAGATCTTCCCGACCTAGGAATCGAAGCGGGGTCTCCTGCATTGCAGGTGGATTCTTTACCAGCTGAGCTACTAGGGAAGCCCATAGTCTTCACTACTCTGTTTCTATTTCAAAGCCTTATTATGCCACAGTAGCAGCTGTATTGGGACTTCCCTGGTGACTCAGCAGTAAAGAACCTGCCTACAAAGCAGGAGATGCAGGTTTGATTCCTGAGTCAGGAAGATCCTCTGGAGAAGGGAATGGCAACCCACTTCAATATTCTTGAATGGGAAAACCCATGGACAGAGGAGCCTGGTGGCAGAATCGGACACAACTGAGTAGCTGAGCGGGCACACACAGTAGCTGTGTCATCCCAGCCAAGCTGGCGTCCTCACCTTTCTAATTTCCCAGAAGTTTAAGTGGTATCCAGTCATCCAGGGCTTCACTCTCATTTGTGAAGCCCATCACTATGCTTGTCCTTGCTCAATGGTCCCTGCAAGTTGCCATGGAGATGGCCTTTGTCCCCTCACAAGACCACTGCCAGTCTCTCTCATCTAGTTCCCTGCCACTCTTGGGTCATTCTTATTCTGTGGGGCCATCCTGATATGCAGGAAATTTCTGCAAATCTGAGGAGTGGAATCATGGCTCAAGTGTTCGTCCACATTTTGCTGGTGTGAGCCCTTTCTGCTGTCTTATGGGCCAGGCATCTGTAACTCGAAACAGGAGACTCCTTCCTCTGCCTCCTGAGGCCACATCCTCCCCTGAGACAAGAGCACAGGACAGAAGTTGGATTGGGACAAGAGGAGAGGAGCCAAGTATGGAAGGGGAAATACCAGAGAAATGAAACATTACTTAATATTTCAAAACACTAACCTGAGGTGTTGCCAAGGCTCCCCTGAAACTAGAGAGATTTAAGTGACCTATAAACATAAAGCCATACCAGCCATAGATCCAAAAGGAAAATCTGGAACCTCTTTCTTCAGGCCAAATGAAGGATTCGATCATGCTTAGCCATGGTGAGAAAGCCTTAAGACACCATCCTGGGAGAGCAAGAACTGAAGAAGCTTCCATCACCCACAACAACTGGGTGGTTGTGAGTTGCCTGACATTCATCTAAGCACTTTGGGCACTCAGAAGAAAGCTGCAGGGCCAGGTCATAGCTGAATCTTGAGAACGATTGTTTTTGTTGAAGGAAATCTGGAGAAAGTGGGTCTGAGGAGAGGGTCAGAAAACCTTGCCATATAAGGGAGGGTAAAGATACAGCGGAGATTTATTCTAGAGGAGAAATATCACTGAAGGCTGTCAAGTGGGAGACAGGCTTGATCTGGGACTTCTATAGGACCTGAGGGACACTGGGAATCAGACTTCAGCCCTGCTGAAGGAAAAGACCTAAGGATTCGTCTGAAAGTGGGAAGACTCCCTAGAGGTAGTCAGTTCCCTGTTGGTGGGATGATCAAGCAGAAAGGTGGACAAATGCTTGATGACAAGACAGACCTTTGTGTGGAATGTTCAGTGAGACCTTGGAGGTTCCTGCCCCACTGAGATGTCAGGATTTTTCACACTCACTGAGTAGAAGTATTTCCCACCCTCATACATTTCAACCCCGTTAATCCGTACCTTGTGGTAACTCAGACAGGTGATGTCTGAAGACATCACCAACTATGAAAAATGAGTTTGCTCAGAGATATAAAGTGAAATTAGATTACAAGGGAGGGCTTCCCTGCCTATGGGAACAGACTGTTTCCGAGGCTTTCTTCATATGTAAGCAATCATCCTGGTAATTGACGTCATTGTTCACTCTCTGCTCACTGCGACCTTGCCTCCTACTCTTCCTGAGAAAATTGAGGCCATCAGGTACGAGTTCTCAATTCCCAGGCATCTGCGCCCTCAGGTCTTGCCCTAGCCAGACATCCTGCCTTCCTCACGCGGCCTCAGAGGATGAGGTGTCTCTCTGTTCAAAGCCAAGCATCCCACCTGTGTCTTTGACCTCCAATTCTCCTGCCTCCTCCGAGAGGCTACCCCACCCATCATCCTTCCCTCCCTGGATCTCCACCTCTCTCAGTCCACTGGCTGTTTCTTCTAGCGTAAAAATCTTCTCAGGTCCTTATATCCCCCGAAACAAAATTCTCCATATCCTCTTCTGGCTTCTGCCCACATCTCCCTTCTCTCCTTTTCATCCAACCTTCCCAAAACAGTAGTCTACGTCGTCTGTTTTCCAATTGCTTACCACCTATTTAAACTTCAGTCCACTGCAAACTGGTTAACTGAAGCTGCTCTTTAATTGCTCTTAATGTTCTTAATGACTTGGACAAATTCAGTGGACATTTCTCAACCCTTAGCTACTGGTTCTCACTGTTGGAAAACCATTAAACGTTCCTCTTCTGGAACTCTCTCCCTTGGCCTTTGTGATATCACCCCATCTCTCTTGATGTCTTCTTCTCTGTTTCCTTCTAGGGCTTTGTGGCAGCCACATTCCCACCTCCTAGAGTTTACGTTGCACAATCATTTCCCACACCGTGCTAGGGTTGGACAGTGGGGCCAATAGAGTATTGGCTGAATTGATGGAATATCACTTCTGAGATTAGGTTATCAGACAGTGTGGCTTCCGTATTGGTCTTCCCCTCAATCTCTCTTGGATCGCTTGCTTCGGGAGAAACTGTTTAAAATTCACATCTGCTAATTCCGTCACATTTGTCATCTCTCAGTTTCTATTGATTGATTTGTTTCCTCTTAATTATGAGTGTCATTACTTGGCTTCTCATATCCAGCAATTTTTGACTGAAAGACAGTCATTTTGAATACTATTTTGCTGAGTCCTGGATTTTGTTATCATTCTTTTTTTTTGTTTTTGTTATCATTCTTTAAAGAGTATCAACTTTTGTTCTGGCAAGTTACTTGGAGATCAGTTAGATCATTTCAAGGCGTGTCTTCATGCTTTGTTATCGGAAAGGCAGTGGCACCCCACTCCAGTACTCTTGCCTGGAAAATCCCATGGACGGAGGAGCCTGGTAGGCTGCAGTCCATGGGGTCGCGAAGAGTTGGACACGACTGAGCGACTTCACTTTCACTGTTCACTTTCATGCACTGGAGAAGGCGACGGCACCCCACTCCAGTACTCTTGCCTGGAGAATCCCAGGGGCGGGGGAGCCTGGTGGGCTCCGTCTATGGGGTCGCACAGAGTTGGACACGACTGAAACAACTTAGCAGCAGCTGCATGATGAGTCTCTAATAGCTTTCACCCTAGGCTAGTTAAACTAGTTGATCGAGTGGTTGGTAGACTAGTTAGTAGACTAGCTTAGTTTTACTCTTAAGGTGTGGCCTTTTTGAAGTTTCCACTAAATACGCTGGGAGCTCAGTGAGGTCTCTCCACCTTGATTGTCCTGAACTTGAACATTTCCCAACTGCTTGAGCTCAGAGAGTCATTCAGTTTACAACTCCCAGTAATTACTCTTTCTCCACTATTTGTTCTTTGGCCAGTCTCATGGAGCCCCACTTTACACATGCACAGTTTAGTATTGAGCCAAAAGAGCTCACAAGGACTTCTATGTGATTTTCTGAAGCTCTTTTTCTGCATAATTCCCTCTTCTCCAGTATCATTCTTTGCCAATTCCAGCTGCCTCAGTTCTCTGAATTCTGATCTCTGTCTCCTCAAAACAGTGAGACTTCTATGGGGCTTGGGTTCCCCTTTCCCAGGCTATGGTCTGCTAAATGCCTCTAGGCAAAAAGTCAGGTTGATCATAGAATTCATCTTATTTGTTTTCCTTCTCTCGGGGAACACAGTCTTGTTCTGCTGGTTATCCAATGTCTGAAAACAGATGTTTCATATAATTTCCCCACTTTTCTCTTTGTTTATGGTAGGTGGGGGTTCATCCAATATCTGTTACTCCACCATAGCCCAAAGCAGAAATCCACACAGGGTAAGTTTTCATCAGCCTTTCTCACTCAAAGTAGTTTTTGATTTAACCTTTTCTATTTAGAGTTAAGAAGCAGTTGTCTCTTCCACCCCCACAAGTACTAATGAGTAGACATCTAATTGCCTCTTATGCCTGCTCATCAACCAGCCAGTTCTTCCCTGAGCCTATCCCTTTCCTGTCTCTTTCCAAACACAGCAAAAGGCAGGTGTGACATTTGCTCATCAAGTGTTTTCTACCCTCTTTCCCTTGGGTTCCAAGCCCTTCGGGAGCCTCATTTATCTTTACGTTACTGTGGGACACACGGTTATGGATGGACAAAATTGGCAGGGCTAAGATATGCAAAGTTCTGGATCCTTGATGACATATTGAGAAGAAGCCCAAGACCGACCTCCTAAACTTGTTAAGTGAAATAACTAAATTAAGTGAAATGCCCTGGTTTGTTGCAGCCGCTTTTCAGTGTATGTTCTGACCCTTGAAGCCTAGAGTGTCCTGATGAGCACACAGACCAGCCCACCCCGCCTCTGTGGTTGCTAATGTGCACGCCTGTCAGATCTTTGCCTCCAGCCCGGATCTTCCTCCACAGGGGCAAGCTGCCTGCTGTCTCTCCACTGGTGTCCCACCCACACGCTCCTCAAACTCCACATCAAACACTGATCCTGTTTTTTCTCCTTCTAAACTGCTTTCCCTCAGAATTCTCAATTTCAGTTGAAGGGACCACCATGTGCTTTGTAACCCAAGCTATAAATCTAACTGTGATTCTGCCATTTTCCTTCTCTCTCTTTTCTTTTATACCCATAAATCACCAGGGCCTACTAATTCTGTCCCTAAGCATTTCTCAGAAACATCTCCTCCCTCCATTCCTCCTCCTGACACCAGGGAGAGGCCCTGCCACACTTCCTTCCCAGTCTGTCCCTGCCAATCCCACTGCTTCCAGCGCATCCTCCATGCTGTCTCTTTTTCTCTGAAACACAGATTTGTTTGTATCATTTCCATGCTTGGAACTTTTGAATGTCCCCCAACCCTTGTTGGGGTTGAAGTTCAAACTTCAACTATGATGACACTCAAACCCTTACCAAGATTTTGGACTTCCAGGATCTGGCTTCTGCTGATGACTCTAGACCCAGCTCTTACTACCTCCCCCGCAACGTCACGCTACATCCCAGGGACACCAATTTGTGGTCAGTTTCTCTAGTCATCCCACTTTTTCTCCCTTGTGAGACTGTACATGCTGTGCCGCACCTGAGAAGTCCCCTGACAGCTCTATCTCACCCCCCAACTCTACCACCGCAAACATCTATTCATCCTACCCAAGTAGGAAGTCCGCTTCTCCTCTCTCTAGAAATCTTCCCTAGTAACCCGTCTCCACCCTTGTACAGTTGCCCTGTTCTGCTCCAGCGTCTCCATACACATCACTCTCATCACACCTTTGTTGTTCAGTCGCTTAGTCATGTCCGTGACTTCCCTGTCCTTCACTATCTCCCGGAGTTTGCTCAGATTCATGTCCTTTGAGTAGGTAATGCTATCTAACCATCTGATCCTCTGCCACCCTTTGCCTTCAGTCTTCCCCAGCATCAGGGTCTTTTCCAATCCACTTCGCTTTAAAATCATGGTTATATGTCTGTCTCCCCCTCCAGACTGCGCTCCTGGAGGGCAGATGCTGGGATTTACTCAGCTTTGAATCCCTAGCCCTTAGACCATGGTGGTTGTGCAATAAATGTTTAATAACTAATGGGTCATCCAATAAATCCATTACAGCAGGTCCCCTACAGACCAGCTCTGTGGAATGCTTAGTGGTTAGTTCACTTGAGCAAGTGGATTAACTTAAAAATAATAAAGCTACGTTTCCCTAAAATCATTTTTCCACCAGCGTCTTCCTTTAATTGGGTGCAATCAGGGACGGGAGTGTATTTGTGGTGAGGTTTCCATAGTACTTCTCTCGGAAGAGGTATTATGTTTCTAGAAGCAAAGAATCATGGCTTAGTAAGAGAAAATGTGAAAAGAGCATGGCATGGATCTGAGAAACTGCTGGAAAACTTTTCTAGGCCATGATAATCAGGACAGGACTTAAGCATCCATGAAGAGAGTGACTAAAGATGTGTTGATAATCCCTTCTCCCCTAGAGGCTATGCTTAACAAAATTCCACTATTAGACAGTCACTCCTTTGGACTATCCATTACCCTCTCCTGTCGAGTTCTTACAGGCCAAATTTCCTGTGGAAGGAAGACCCTGGGTTGGGAAGATCCCCTGGAGGAGAGCATGACAACCCACTCCAGTATTCTTGCCTGGAGAATCCCATGGACAGAGCAGGCTGGTGGGCTATGGTCCATGGGGTCATGAAGAGTCAGACACAGCTCAAGCGAGTTAGCATGCATGCACACAGGAAGGGCTGAATCTCTAATCTTCAATCCTTAGATGCAGAAGGGAAGGGAAATATTTGTATTCAGTTTGTGTGATAGAGAAAGCTGGGTAAATAATTTAACCTCCCTATAAAGGAAGCTGAATCATTCCTTTTATGCTGAATTGGCTAATAGGTTTCCTTGGCAGCCAAGCCTTGGCATGGGCTCACCCCAGTAGAGCTTTTCTCTCTGCCTCATTACTCTGGGTGAGGTCATGTGACTTATTTTGGCCAAGGCACTGACTTCTTAGGAAGTTTCGTGTGTTTCTGCTTCCCTCGTACACCTATGCCACTTCGGTGGGAGGAACAGTGCCCTGCCCCGTCCCTCCCACCTCGCCTCCGCTGGATGATGGACACAAGGAGCAGACTCATCCCCACAAACCTGCAGCAAGAAGTAGTGTAAGGCAAGCCCAGCTGAGGCCATCTGAACCTCTGTCAACCTCCCTGAGAATAGATGATCAGTGTGGCAAGCCAATGAGTTTGCGGCTCTTTTGTTATGCAGCATTATTGTGGCAATAGCTAACCAATATACCATCCTTCCAAAAGGTCAGGGTAAAGTACTGAGCACTTAGTGGCTGCATAGCACAGGATGAATGCTTAGTTTCTTGTTCTCCATTGAGCCTTGCTGGCAGGCACCATGAAAGAACACAAGACTATCAGGCCTTTAGAGGAGCTGTGGGCAGAGGAACCGCCCAGTGTGTTGTTGTGACTTACCAAAGGTCATTGGGAAACTGTGGCCAGACTTGAACTAGTCCTCAGGGCTGGTGGTCCCCCAGTTAAGTGAGCTGACTTCTTCACTGCCTATGGGCCAGTCCGCTGATAACCACGGCTTCCTTCTGCTGTGCCCTTAGTTACAGGTGTGAGCTCCGTGTCATCAGGCTAGAATTTTGATGAATGTAAAGTGGTAGCAAGGGAGGAGAGGCAGGAAGGCAAGGCAGGCAGAAGATTCAGCCAGAGACAGGACTCCAGGTCCAAGCAGGGATGTTCCATCTGTTCTCCTACTTCCCTCTGGTGCCAAATGCCCTGTGACGGGACCCCTGGACCAGACCCCAGACTATGGGCAGCTTCCACAGCCTGATCTTGGGAAGGGAGCTCGTTGTCTGGTGCTGGAGGCCCAGTGAATGTTTCACCTGTCATCATTAACCTCCGGCTTCCCCAGATCCCGACAAGCCCAGCACAGACAGCCATGGGCATGGGCCCAAGGGAGTCTGGGAAGCTATGGGAACTAGGTTCAAGTGGGGAGCCTGCTTCTCCTTGATGTCTGTGTCTCTTGATGTTGTTCCAGCCACATGGCCTGGGGAGGTCCCTCTGCACATTCCAGGCCCCATGGTTCAGAATGAAATCAGCTTCTGATGCTGTCTTGGGGACAGGAGCTGGAGGAGAAGGGAGGCCTAAGACAGGGATTTAAGGGGCTTTGTTTAGTCCACTCCACCAAAAAAGCTGGGCAAAAGAGAATGGAAAGGGTGCCAGTCATGGAATCAGCAGGCTGGGGTTTGGTGCTGACTTTGCACATTATTTAGTAACCTATATGACCTTAGGTGGGGCTTCTCAAATGGCGCTAGAGGTAAAGAACCTGCTTCCTAACGCTGGAGACATAAGAGCCGTGGGTTCGATCCCTCGGTCAGGATGATTCCCTGGAGGAGGTACATGGCAACCCACTTCAGTATTCTTTCCTGGAGAATTCCATGGACAGAAGAGCTTGGTAGGCTACAGTCCAAAGGGTCACAAAGAGTCAAACAGGACTGAACGACTTAGCATACATGCCTGTGACGTTAGGCAAATCACTTCCCATAGATGGACCTCAGTCTTCTATTCTGTCACAGGGGGATGGCCATGTTGGGGGATCTGCTTTAGAGGGTGTCTCCAGCCCTGACATCCTGATATCCTGTGATAGTGTTTGGGCTGGATATTTGTTCCATCCCTATGGAATGATAATGATAATGATAACTGCATATTTTATCCAGCCCTCAATATGTGCAAGACACTGAACCACGTGTGCTGGTATTTCTCTGCATGATCTTGGTCAGATCACTTCCCACCTCTAGCCTTAGAGCCTTGAGCTCTGAACCTTGGAATCAACACACTCGTGCCCAAAACAGCCGGAGCACACCACAGGTGGCTGCAGGCTGTGGTTGCAAAGGCAGGTCCTCTGAAAGCTGCAGACGCCAAGTCTACATTCCACCAAAGCTCTGCCCCTTGCTCCAACTTGTTCTCTGCCTCTTCCTTCCCTCTTTGGTCACATAGGGTGAGTGGTCTTGGCCTTACAAAGGCACTGTGGGGATTGCATGAAATACCACGGGTGCAGGACTTGATATATACCTAGCACCAGGACTTGTTACCTCTGTCTTTCTCAACACACACTGTTCATGAGAAGGTAGACTTTCTGATCTCTGGTTTGGCATGACCTTGCAAAGCCTTAATTTTATTCAAGGAAGTGTTGGCCCCATCCTAAAGTATGACGTCTGAGAATACTCTCTCCTGCTCTTCCCCTGCCTTTTCTGGGTCATTCCCCTTCAGGTGACCCCTCTTGGAGACCCAGCATTCTTCTGCTCTTTCCCTTCCTTGTATCCAAACTCCACCCTTGGAAAAGGGTCAGATGACCCATTTATAGTCAAGTGTAAGTGACTGATATGGCTGGGGCTTTGCCTATTGCTAGGGGTTTCATTTCAGAAGAAAACAAAGCCATTAGTGGGCAGAATGTTTGGAGGGGGCCTTTGTGGCATCATCTGTAGGTCGAAAGGACCTTCCCAGAAGAGGCCGAGGATTCTGAGACAGCAAGGCTCATCCTGCTCTTTGAGACTCATTTTTGAGCAAATCAGCTCCCAGGGCACCCTGGCTCCAGGTGACCTCAGTGGACCCCTCTGGCTTCTCTGGGACCCTCCTTCAGGTAGCACATTTGGACCTAAGTGGCAGCTATTTCAGAGCTCCATAGGAAGCCCACAGACTGATTCTGTGCCCTGATCACATCCCTGTCCGAGCCACTGGCCCCAGCTGGCCTTGCAGACCTCTCAGATTCCAGCTTCCAGGAAAACATGCTCTTTCTGGGGTTTGGGAACAAGGCAGCCTGATTTGTGCTAGGAGATTCTTTGTTTACATTCCCTGGGTCTTTCTACTTGAGAAATAAAGAAGAAAAGAAAGAAAGAAGGAAGGAGGGAGGGGAAGGTGGAAGGAAGGGAGGAGGCTTGTACTTTGATCAAGAGTTTATAATGGAATTTCCTCTTTCTTCCCTTTTTGTTCCTTTTTTCCCCTGGCAGTACACTACCAGACTCTGAACTGAAAGAGTAGGGATTCCGTGGCTGTCAGAAGAGACAGGGAGGCCACCTCTGCCTCGGGAGAGTGGGGCGCTGGGATTCCAGGACCAAGACCTTGGCCGCCTGCCCCACATGCATGAATGATGTGTCCAGAACCGCTGAGCGCGCTGAGCTAGCCCCGGGGGTCTTACACAGCCCTCGCCCACCACCCTTGAGCGTTCTCTGAACCTCCTAGCTCTCACACCTCACTCTCATTCCCTGGTACCCCAAAAAATCAGAGAGGAGAAGGGAGGTAAGGACAGCCTGCACCTGCTCCCATCACAGCGGCTCCCCGTGCCCACTGTTGTTCAGTTTCTTCCCGCCGTGCTTTGTTCTCTGAGATCATTTTGCTCTCGTCGTCACGTTGCTGTCACAGAAGGGGAGTTCCCAGGAGGAAGAGAAGGGAGAGGTCGGCAGCTCACTCTGGACCCCCGGCTCCAGACCCTTCCCCCCATGCACACATGCTCAGGCACGCACACGCACACACAAGTACGCACATGCCACACACGCACATGGGCACGTGCCCATGTCGGGAGAGGCTCTTTTCTTCTCAGATGGGTGGTGGGTGGAGAACAGCGGGTTTCTCAGCACCTTGAGAATGACCCTGAGGCCAGGGCCCTGTGCTGGGGGCCTTGCCTGAAGAAGAGGAGTTCTTCTTTGACTCAGCTCTGTCCCCTTGAGGGGCTTCTTGGCTCAAGGACAAAGGAGCAGTTCCACCCGAGCTGCCGCGTCCCTCTTCCCAGAGGCCCGGGAAGCGGGAGGATGTATAGCTCCATCACTGCCTCATAGCCAGTGAAACCTGTGGGCGGGGAGGCCACGGGGTACACCCAAACCTGAAGGGCAGGGCAGGAAGACAGGAAGTCTCTCTGGCGCTGTCAGCTCCCTGGCTCGCCTCTCACTGCCCTTGGCTGGGAGAAGGACATTGTTAGGAGGAGAAAGCGGGGGGTGGGGGGGCCTCTGTCAAAGCCTGTCTGGCCCAAGCTAGGCTGGGTTTGGGCCCCCTGGAGCCCCTGGCCAAGAGGTGTCTGGGCAGACACCAGCTTCTACTGGGAGGGTGCTGGAGGGACTGGAGAGGTCCCACCGCCCGCTCCCTGCCCTCTTGCCAGTTAACTTCTGCTGAAGTCAAGTTTCCCTCCCCAGGCTGAGCTCAGTGCACCCCCCACTGTCCTTCTTTCGGTGCCTTCACCATAGAACTCAGCTTGCCGCACTGAGTCTATCAGCGGTTTATTCCAAGTCTCTCCAGTGTTAAATGCTGAATATGGGCTGTTTTACAGATAGGGAAACAGGCTTAGAGATGTTCTCATGTGTCCAGGGTTGCAAAGCTAGTGGAGGCTGAAGTCGGAAGTCACACCTGAGTTGGTGATACCCCCTAGGTCCATTCGCCTCCCCTTGTACAAGTGCCGGCACCTGCCCCCGACTCCAAGGGAGATTTCCCACCCTGCTTTGTGCCCCCAGTACAAGCTGAGAAGCGAGTGTGGGAGAAGCGGCCACCCCTTCATGCTCCCCGTCCCAGCCACACTGGGCCAGAGGGTGGCCGTGCCCCTCGGGGCCCAGCACACATCTCTAAGCCTTTCTCTCATCCAGCATACCCCCAGGTCCTGAAGATAATTTTTCCTACTATGTCTGCAAAACATCCTCAGCAGTTTCTGGGCCCAGGAGAAAAAAACAAAGTGCTGCTTAAGCAAACAGATTTCTGGCATAGCCATACCCACCATTCCAGCCTCACTTCTGAGGGATGCTACCAGCACCACCTCGTAAGGATGAACAGACAGGCCCATGGAGAGTGATGAAGACTAGGGTCTGGCCCACAAATGCTCGAAAGTCGTGGGTCTCGTCATCATCCTCTTCAAATGACAAGGTGGCACAGTGCGAAGGAGGCCAGCTTCCAACCCCAGCTTCCGGTCACTGGCCGGACCTCAGTTTTCCTACTTGTAAAGCGAGGCTGGTTCACTGGGTGCCTCTGATATTCAGTTCTCTGCTTCAGCGTGCACCGAGATGACCAAGGCTTGACCCCTCTAGATAGCATGTGTTCCAGCCCCCAGGGAGCATCCATTTTCCCACATCAATGCTTTCCAGACACGCTTTCCTCATCTCCACAAAGTGGTGGGGAAGGTGGGGACCAGGAGTTCCTGCTGACAATCCAAACAGACAGCTGCCCAGAGAGGTTAGGTGACCTGCTCGAAGTCACACAGCAGACTCGACACCAGGACCCAGCGTTCCTTTCATTGCCTCCCAGCAGCTGTCGTGGCTCGTTTCACAGTGAGCGGCAGGAGAAGGAACCATGGGGAGAAGAGGGAAAAACAACTAGAGAAAGGAAGCAATGTTGAGGGGCTGAGCGACATCCTGTCCCCCACCTCACGAGGCTCACTGGCTATTAAGGGGAGCGAGAGAAAGGCGGGCGGCAGGATAGGGCCTGGGTCTGAATCCAGGCTTTTGCCAGGAGCAGGGAGCAGAGAGTGCTTAATGAGTCCAATCTGTCCTGGAATGTTCCCTCGGCCGGGGAGCTGCCTCGGAGTCTGGCTGCTGTGCACGGCAGCTGTGCAAACACTTGCCGGCAGCAGCCTGGCCGCCAGGGACCACCAGCGTCCACAGCTATGGGGCCACTGGCAGGAGGGTCCAGGGGAGGGCAGCTCCCTCTTTCCTCAACACCAGTCTCCAGAGCAAGGACCAGCGCTGTGTAAACAAAATGGGTCAGGCCGCGGTTCCACTTCCCTTCTCTTCCTGCAAGTTGACAGGATGGGCCCAGCCTGGAGTCAGAGGGCACTTCAGGCACCTCTCCCGTCCCCACTAGTCCTCCAAACCCACACTGAGACTCCTATCTTCCCTCCCATCAGCAGCTAAATGCTTACATGTTACACTGAGACTTAGGTAACTGTGGGTCAGGCCTTTGCTGAG
The DNA here is from genome assembly GCA_006408695.1 of Aepyceros melampus. Lineage (NCBI taxonomy): Eukaryota > Metazoa > Chordata > Mammalia > Artiodactyla > Bovidae > Aepyceros > Aepyceros melampus. The sequence continues at coordinate 651,625 of SJXQ01005646.1, forward strand.
TGGTCTGTGTGACAAGTGCAAGGCCATCAGAATGCCTTGGCAGGACTGGTCCCCTGCACTAGCCTTGGAAGCCTTCCTTTCCTCTGTGAAAGTGGAACTCCAGGCTCAGGCAAGGCCCTTTTTTATAGTCTAAGGACATAGTGAAGGTGAAGTTGCTCAGTCGTTTCCAACTCTTTGCGACCCCATGGATTGTAGCCTATCAGGCTCCTCCATCCATGGGATTTTCCAGGCGAGAGTGCTGGAGTGGATTGCCATTTCCTTCTCCAGGGGATCTTCCTGATCCAGGAACCAAAGCCGGGTCTCCCACATTGCAGGTACATGCTTTACCGTCTGAGCCACCAGGGAAGCCCAGTCTAAACACATAAATGATGTCTAATATATCATGATGGTAACATTGAATGCACTTTATGATGTATTAAAAAGCAGAGATATCACTTTGCCAACAAAGGTTCATCTAGCCAAAGCTATGGTTTTTCCAGTAGTCATGTATGGATGTGGAGTTGGATCATAAAGAGGGCTGAGCACCGAAAAACTGATGCTTTTCAACTATGGTGCTGGAGAAGACTCTTGAGAGTCCCTTGGACTGCAAGGATATCAAACCAGTCAATCTTAAAGGAAATCAACCCTGAATATTCATAAGAAGGACTGATGCTGAAGTTGAGGTTCTAATACGGCCACCTGATATAAAGAGCTGACTCTCTGGAAAAAACTCTGATGCTGGGAAAGATTTAGAGCAAGAGGAGAAGGGGGCAACAGAGGATGAGATGGTTGGATGCCATCACCAACTCAATGGATATGAGTTTGAGGAAACTCAGGGAGAGAGTGAAGGACAGGGAAATTTGCTGTGCTGCAGTTCAGGGAGGTCGCAAAAAGTTGGACATGACTGAGTGACTGAACAACAGCAAATGATGAGCCTTGCACTGAGTGTTTTGTGTGCATTAATTTTAACAAATTCAAAATTATTCCAAGATGTTTCTACTTCTGTAATTTCTGTCTTATAGATGAGGAACCTGAGCTCCATCGAGAACTAAATAACTGGCTCCAAACTAGTGGCAGACTTGGGATTCTGATCCTGGCCATCTGACTTCAGACCTGGGAAGTTTCTCTCTCCTTTACGCTGATATCTGTTCTGTGGTGGTGGTTTAGTCGCTAAGTCATGTCTGACTCTTGCAACCCCATGGACTATAGCCTGCCAGGCTCCTCTGTCCTCTGTCTAGGGGATTTCACAGGCAAGAATACTAGCGTGGGTTGCCATTTCCTTCTCCAGGGGATCTTCCTGACCTAGGGATCAAACCCGGGTCTCCTGCATTGCAGGCTGACTCTTTCCCGGCTGAGCCACCTGGGAAGCCCCACCTGCTCTGTAGTTTTTCATTATTATCTGTCTACAAGAGGGTTATGAGCTCCTTGTTTGTAGAGACCTGGTCTACCTCCTTCACTGCTGTGCTTCCAGGAGACAGGTACCTGCAGGCACTTGTGGCAGCTGCTCTTGGTGCTCCATCAGCAGCTCCCATGCCCTCCAGCACCTGTATCTCTTTGCCTGGGATTTCTCTCTGGCCACTGGAGCCAGCTCTGCCTGGGAGTAGCTCTCCACCAGTGACTGACAGAGTTGTAGTTAAATATCCAGGTCCCTCACCCTTGCAGGGAGGTAACTCTATGTCTTGGGTCCTAATTGGTTCCCTGAGTTCTCAGCAAGAGGAACCCAGTTGTCCATAATAGTCATCTGCTGGAAGCACACCCTCTCATGGCTGTCTTCCACTCCCCATCTCATGTCCCAACTCAACTACTGATAAACCATTCCCACATAAACCTCACAAATAAATCACAACCTTATCTCAGAGCTGACTTCTAGGGGAGCCCCAACTAAGACAGTGCTTCATGTTTGTGAAATGATTGGTCCTAATTTATACTGTTCATGGGGGTTCTCAAGGAAAACATCTATTTCTGCTTTATTGACTATGCCAAAGCCTTTGACTGTGTGGATCACAATAAACTGTGGAAAATTCTGAAAGAGATGGGAATACCAGACCACCTGACCTGCCTCTTGAGAAATCTGTATGCAGGTCAGGAAGCAACAGTTAGAACTGGACATGGAACAACAGACTGGTTCCAAATAGGAAAAGGAGTACGTCAAGGCTGTATATTGTCACCCTGCTTATTTAACTTATATGCAGAGTACATCATGAGAAATGCTGGACTGGAAGAAACACAAGCTGGAATCAAGATTGCTGGGAGAAATATCAATAATCTCAGATATGCAGATGACACCACCCTTATGGCAGAAAGTGAGGAGGAGCTAAAAAGCCTCTTGATGAAAGTGAAAGAGGAGAGTGGAAAAGTTGGCTTAAAGCTCAACATTCAGAAAACGAAGATCATGGCATCTGGCCCCATCACTTCATGGGAAATAGATGGGGAAACAGTAGAAACAGTGTCAGACTTTGTTTTTTTGGGCTCCAAAATCACTGCAGATGGTGACTGCAGCCATGAAATTAAAAGGCGCTTACTCCTTGGAAGAAAAGTTATGACCAACCTAGATAGTATATTCAAAAGCAGAGACATTACTTTGCCAACTAAGGTCCGTCTAGTCAAGGCTGTGGTTTTTCCTGTGGTCATGTATGGATGTGAGAGTTGGACTGTGAAGAAGGCTGAGTGCCGAAGAATTGATGCTTTTGAACTGTGGTGTTGGAGGAGACTCTTGAGAGTCCCTTGGACTGCAAGGGATCCAACCAGTCCATTCTGAAGGAGATCAACCCTGGGATTTCTTTGGAAGGAATGATGCTAAAACTGAAGCTCCAGTACTTTGGCCACCTCATGCGAAGAGTTGACTCATTGGAAAAGACCCTGATGCTGGGAGGGATTGGGGGCAGGAGGAGAAGGGGACGACCGAGGATGAGATGGCTGGATGGCATCACAGACTCAATGGACGTGAGTCTGAGTGAACTCCGGGAGCTGGTGATGGACAGGGAGGCCTGGCCTGCTGCGATTCATGGGGTCGCAAAGAGTCGGACACGACTGCGCGACTGAACTGAACTGACTGAATTTATACTGTAGGGTTACAAAGAGGTGAGCCACTAGCCTAATAGTTCTCTACAGTTTTCATTGTTATAAAAACAGGTATTTCTTTTTACCATTACATTAAAATATATCTATTTAGAAAATGGCAAATCCCACTTTATGATGACAAGTTCCAGCTGGAGAGGAGGAGAACCCCTTTTCTACCCAATGGAGCATGATTAAGAGCACCAGGAAGACACAGATGGGAAGGCTAAAAGTGTGTGCAGGGGAAAGAGAAAAGGACGAATGCCTGGGAGTGGCAGGAATGGTCAGCGAGGGCTTCCTGGAGGAGACAGCAAGGGAACAGGACCTTGAGAATGATTTAAAGTGAAATAGATGGTGAGTGAAGCTCTCAGATGTCAGTGAAGGTGTGAGCTCCCTCTCTGGGAAGAGCAGCAAAGGAGAGGTGAGGTCTGCTTGTGGGGCCTTGGGAAGCTCAGCTGTGACCTTGGACACTAACTCAACCTCTCTGAGCTCCCACTCCTCATCTGTACAGTGGGCATCATGACTGCGCCTACCTTGGTGTGGCTATGAGGATTAGACAAGGTTATTTGAGAGCCTGACACGGTGGTTGTGACCAGAGCCGGGCGACTTTCACTGGTGGTGTGTGTGGGGACACTGAGTGGTCCAGTCTGACCCACTGTCTGCACCTTGGACCGCTCAGTTGGAATCTGGAGGGGCAAGACGCAGCCTCCTGTAAGTAGTTTCTTCTTAGTGAGCCCCAGGTCCCTCATGTAATCTCGTGTAGAATGAGATCTGAATTTCAGCTTCGCCTGCATCCACAGCTATAGGGCAGAAGTAGGTGAAGAAGCAGATGTGAACATAGTCTATAAGGTATTAAGTGCTGGCACTTTGGAGAGATTAGAGTGATGGCCACAGTGACTCAAATTCAAGAAGAGACTGGTCATAGCAGGAATGTTATTACGGGGCAGTAATTCCTAGAAGTTTCAAGCTGGAAACGATTCTAGATAACCAAGTTCAGCAGCCCCCACATAAGCCATTTTAAGATGCTCAAACCACAGTCTAGAAAAGGAGGAAGATTTACCTAAGGCCAAGCTGCCAAGAGGTGGGCTGGGAATTGAACTGAGGACTGTGGTGGCAACTAGCCCAGGGCATCTTCCTCTCCACAGTGGGTGCCAAGAGCACAGCCACATTCTGGGTAACACCCTGTACCCCACTTCTGTCCTCCACTTCACCTTTCCAGGCTGTGCCATCTGTCTGGCTGCACTCTCTCCCACCACCTCCTGCCCTGACCTACAACCCCCACACACTCCACATCGCCCTCTGCTCCCACCTGGGGACTTGGCTCTGGTGTGTTTATCTCGGAGAAGCTGCACTGACACGGGTCTGTGTTTGTAAGCTCCCCCACCTCTGTTTACTGCTGTTTATCCAGGTGTGTCCTGTCTGCCCTCCTAGCCAGGAGGCCAGAAGCCCAGAACTGCTCGTCCTGCCTGCTGGTTGCTATCCCCCACTCCCCGTGGGCTCTGACCTCTGCGTGCCGCAGACACGGGCCAGCAGCCAGCCAACACTGTGCCCGCACTGGGGCAGGGCTCAGTGGCTGACACAGATATGAGGACACCCTAGAGGAAAGAAGGCTGTGTTTTGGGTAATAGGACTCTGATCTTATCAGAGTCAGTATAAAGTGCCAGGTTCCATTCATTGCCATTTACTCTATGCAGAGACTGTACTAAGTGCTTTACATGTAAGTACATCTGGCTTAAGATTTAGGCCATCTGTCAATATGATTAGCTATTGTTACTCTTGTTCTTCACATGAAAAGCTTCAGAGAAGTTATATTTGCTGGAGATCACAGTGCTCATGGATGATGGAGCTGGACTCAAACTCAGGTCTTAATGGCTCCAAATCCCTTGCTTGTAATCACACTATTATACTGATTACCCTCCTATGACCCTGGCATAGCTAGAGTCCACCTTCCCACACTGCTGCCAGAGAACTTCCCCAGAGGGGAAATGAGCCATTTCAGAGCCACCTGCCAGGGAGTCCTAGACTGGTCAGTTAGGAGGACTGCTGCCTCTGACTCCAAAATGGGATTTTGTTGTGGTTCAGTCACTAAGCTGTGTCTGACTCTTTGTTCACGGGGGGTGGACAGCAGCGTGCAGGCCTTCTTGCCTCTCACCATCTCCCGGAGTTCACCCAAGTTCATGTCCATTGAATTGGTGATGCCATTCAACCATCTCATCCTTTCATGCATTCTTCTCCTCCTACCCTCAATCTTTCCCTGCATCAGCATCTTTTCCAATGAGTTGGTTGTTCGTGTTAGGTGGCCAAAGTATTGGAACTTCAGCTTCAGCATCAGTCTTTCCAACGAATATTCAGGGGTGATTTCCCTTAGAATTGACTGGTGTGATCTCTTGCTACCCAAGGGATTAGTGAGATGCTAAATTGATTCAACCATCTAGAGGGCAATTTGGCAGAACCTAGCAAAAATAAAAACGATCACACTCTTGGACGCAGCAATTCCTCTTACAGAAAGTAATCACCCAGGGGTACAATAATACCAAAACATGATGTTCACTGCAGAAGACCTATGCGTTCATCAGCGAAGGAGTGGTTATGTAAGCCCTTGGACATCCATGGGATAGCTATGAGGCAACAGTTAAAATGAATGAGGCAGACTTATATGACCTGACATGGGAAGATCTTTAAAACATATGGTAAGCAGAAAAAAAAAGCGAAGTACAGTACACTATGTGAGATGTGTATATAAAATCCCCAAACAAGTCCAAATGATAAATATGTGCAAATAAACACCAAGAAGATGGACAGCAATGGTACACACCGAACTGTAAACAGTAGTTACCCTGGGGAGAGAATAGGTTTAAGAGGGCGGAGGTAAAGTAGAACTGTTATTGTTTACTTTGTGCACTTGTATATTTTTTTCTGATGAAAATATGTTCATGATCCCCTTGTGTAATGTAAAAACAAAGCCAAACCCAGGCCTGGACTACTCCCAGTGGAGCTGGATCCACAGAGAAGGAGACACTGAGGGCAGCTGGGGGCAGCTGCGTAAATGGTCCAGTCCCCAGGGAGATCTCGGCCCGATGCTCCGCAGGGCAGCTCCTATTACCCTGGCGGTGGTCTGTAGCGCCTTATGCCTAAGCTGTCCATGGACTTTGGACTTTGTTCAGCCTGTTCAGTCCCTCCAAGATGAGCTGTCTGGAACTTATGGGGTCCATTTGGTGGGCTGAGAAGATGGAGAACCACGGCCAACAGGACAGGACCAAGGAGAACCTGGGAGCTTACACCCTCACCGCTGAGGAAAGAGAAGGCTTGGCTTCAGGCTTGATTAGAGGTGGTGGTCCCTGCTGGAGAAGGGAAAGAACCAGGTGCGCATGGGAAAGACATGTAGGTCTGGGCTTGGGAAGCATGCGCCTCAGCTAGAGGGCAGAGCTGAGTATCCCTCACCCTCTCCAGGACCTGTCCTTGCATGTCACCCCTTCCAAGACAGCCCCTTCCTCTCTCCACGAGAGGCACTTACACTGGACCACAGACCAGGTTTGAATCGGGCGCCCGAGGTGACTCAGTGGTAAAGAATCTGCCTGCCAATGTGAGAGATGTGTGTTCCGCCTCAGGGCCAGGAAGATCCCCTGGAGAAGGAGGTGGCACCCCACTCCAGTATTCTTGCCTGGAAAATCCCATGGACACAGGAGCCTGGCGGGCTACAATCCATGGGGTCACAAAGAGTGGGACACAACTTAGTGACTAAACGACAGCAACTTACCAGCTTTGCCTTAAGAGCAAGTCATCCACCTTCCGAGCCCCCATTTCCTCATCTGTAAAACGTGAAAGTCACAGAAATGTTTCACAGGCCTGTTGGGAGGTTACAATCGATAATACTTATAAAATATTATATGCACGGTGCCTGATGCTTAGTACGTGCTTGATAGAATCCTGATTAATTATTCTTGGGTCACAGCTAACACCTGGGAAATGTGGGCAGAGGGAGGAGCTTTTGAAAAAAGACCTCAAATCCAGCACAACTCTAGACCTTTTTTTAAAAAATCCCCTAAAACCACAAATGAATTTCCCCTTCATTTCCAAAAACAGGTTGACAAACCCCTACCCTAAACCCTGTGGCTGGATGTGTTCCGGCCTTGAGAACATTTGGGGTTTGAAATGTCTATCTAAACATGTGAAACTCCTAGCAGGGACTGGGGCAGCACCTCAAGATTAAACAATAATATTTGGGGGGCAAAATATATGGATATTCACACCAACGAGGACACATAATTTCAATGAGTAGTCTCATATCAGTTTAGCTCAAGTTTTGCTGCCAAATGGGTCACACAAGGTTTTGGTTCTCACAGCTTTGGGACGCAGGGGGTGGGGAGAGGGGTCTGCTATATTAGTCAATTGCACTCTCAGACTATTGTCCACCCTCCAAAGTACCTTGGCGGCACTGCAACAATTTTGAGAAAAGGACATTTTTATCATCATTTTGGTCTTCCCTAGTGGCTCAGATGGTAAAGGATTTACCTGCAATACAGGAGTTCAGTTCAGTTCAGTTCAGTTGCTCAGTCGTGTCCAACTCTTTGCGACTCCATGAATCGCAGCACGCCAGGCCTCCCTGTCCATCACCAATTCCCAGAGTTCACTCAGACTCACGTTCATTGAGTCCGTGATGCCATCCAGCCATCTCATCCTCTGTTGTCCCCTTCTCCTCCTGCCCCCAATCCCTTCCAGCATCAGAGTCTTTCCCAATGAGTCAACTCTTCGTATGAGGTGGCCAAAGTATGGGAGCTTCAGCTTTAGCACATTCCTTCCAAAGAAATCCCAGGGGAGACCTGGGTTCAATTCCTGGGTTGGGAAGATCCCCTGGAGAAGGGAATGGCAACCCACTCTAGTATTCTTGCCTGGAGAATTCCATGGACAGAGGAGACTGGTGGGCTACAGTCCATGGGGTTGCAAAGAGTCAGACACAACTGAGTGCTAACACTTTCACTTACCATCACTTTACAGATGAGGAAATTGAGGCTCAGAGGGGTGTTGTGACTTGCCCACCATCACACAGTCAGTGAGTATCAGAGTCAGAACTAGGATCTAGGATCTTGAGTTTCTTGAGAAGGCAGAGAGAAACAGGGCTCAGAGTGGGTGGGTGGAGGGCCTTCTGTCCCTTCCCCCAGTCCCTCTCCAGCACCCAAGCAGCCTGCATGGATTCTTCTCCGAGACAGCAGGGCACATGTGTGCCGCCCTCCTGCACATGGAGTGCCAGACGCTGGCCTCGGAGGTCTCCCCCTCCATCTGTGAGTTTCCGGGGAAGATACTAATGAAACTGTAACAGAAGAGTTTTCATCAGACCCATATGTTTTCACTTCAGCAGTACAACCAAGATATTTCCTGGCATCTGGGTTCAATTGCAGGCAGACTGAGGTGCTGGAGGTGGTGGAAGAGGAGGAGGGGGCAGAGGGAAGGCAAGGCTGAGGCTTCTCGTTCCCATGCGGGTGTGCTGGGAGCTATGGGAGCCATGGCGTGCCGTCTCCTTGTCTGGTCACTGCCGCCAAGACCAGCCAGATGATGTGGATAACTGGGGTGGCGGGAGGCGGTGGGTAGATAAATAATTGAGAGCGCAGAGACCTGTCGCATTCAGTGGCCCTGCTGCTCCACGTGGGATGCTTGTCTCACGGGGAGGGGTGATTTTTCAGCTGAGACAGCCAGATCCTGACCCGGAGTCTCTGGACAGATGGAGTTTCCAGGGATGAACCCTCCCTGTGACCTCTGAGCCTCAGGACAGTGTTTGGGTCTCCAGGAACTACACTGCCTAAACCTACACTGCCGGAGGCCCAGACATCCGGTTTGGAGTAAAAGTACCGGGTTTTCCCCGAGGGCAGCTGAGCCTGTGTCGTGCCTGCCCTGCCCAGCAGAGGAAATGGCAGCAGCCCTGGATGCCCTGTGATGCCACAGGCTCTGGGGGTTAAGCCAGCTAGTTTAGAAGGATGCATCTGCCTTGCTTTACTCCGAACTCCATGCTGGTGACCCTGCACCGAGGTCTTTACTAGCCCAAGTACAGCATGCCTGCTCTGTCCTCTCCTGGGTCCACTGACATGCAGCAGATGGTATGATGTGGTGACCAAATACACAAGCTCTGAAGTTACACAGACCTGAGTTCAAGTCCTGATTGTGTCATGCCCTGCTGTGTGACCTTGAAGGTACCCAATCTCTCTGTTTCTAAGTTTCCTGGTCTCTAAAATGAGGGTGGAAATAGCACCCACTCATAGGCTCATGGGAATTAAATCAGCTCATTTTCAGTAAGTTCTCTATAAATAAAAGCTATTACAGAAAAATAAAAGCTGAAAGAGTTTCTGGAAATCGATGGGACAATCCCCTCGCTCTGCAGATGCGTCTCCTTGAGACCTAGACAGAGGAAGGAGACCTTGTTAGTGATTAGGGACAAGAGCCGGGCTTTCCACCCAGGCCTGTATGGGCTCCATCTTTCTCACTCTTAGATTTGAATCTGTCCCCGTGACTCCTTGTAAGACTATGTATTTCATCTTCCCATGAAGCAGTGGTCACCTGTCATTAAATGAAAACAGACAAGGCTTTCTCTGAAAAGTGGTACCAACTTTGAAAAAATATATAGATGTATATGTCTGCATATAATTAGTAAAAAATCTAGAAAGGAAATGTCCAGTTCCACATGGAGTGAATGCTCATGTTTATTCTTTTGTCACAGTAAGCCTTTCCCCATGATTGTGCCAACTTTGTAAGGTGGATGGATGGATAGATGGTTGAGTGGATAGGTGGATGACGTAGACAGAAGCAAGAATCTCTGCTTGTCTATTTCACCTGGGTTGCTGGAACTAAAGTCATTAAGAAATTGTTAAAAGCAAAACATATGATGACAATGATGGTGTTAACAGGGACAAAGATGATTCAGAATGGCTAGACATGAAGGGTTTATCCATTTTCAATATTCAGGGAGAATGACCCTTTCAAATTAGCTTAGTCTCGTGACCCAAAAGAACACCAGGGGTTACACAGAGTGTGGGTGGATCTACAGGGAGAAGAACCCTGTGAACAAAAGCTCGACTGATACGGAAAGTTCTGGAGAGTCAGGGCAAGAAGGCCCAATGTCCACAACAGAGCAGAGGACCTGGAGTGGGGGAGAAGCCCCCTTGAATATTCGGGTGGGAGAGTCGAGGCCAGCTCACGTGAGCCTGGGAGGAGTGAGAGACTAATTAGACAGCTCTCTCACCCTTCAAAGGCTTCACACAAGCTGCCTGATGGACAGGCCTGCCCCTCTTCTCTCACCAGCACCTGAACTATGACTGTTCATCTAGGCTTTACTACAATATATCACAGGATATTTTTATGGAAGTTGGGCTCTCCCACCAGCCCAAGAACTTCCAGAGGGCAGGAAGCATAAAGCTTGGCATACAGCAGGTATTTAATAAATGTCTGATGAGTGGGAAAAAAAAAATGAATAACTGTGTTTAAGCCACATGCATGGGGTCTCTGCTGAGTTGAGCTTATTTGCCCTCAGAACTATCCATCCTGGATCTGAGAGGAGGTTTGTTTCTTCCTTGACACATGGACCATTTCAAACTTTCTCCCCTGAGACGTCCATGGCACTGCCCTCCCCAGACCTCCTTTCTTCTCAAACCCTGGTATCCACCCTACCCTGAACTCTCTCTCCTGGAACCACTCTCTCTCCCTTGCTCTCTAGCACAGGCCCTGCCCCTTCACCCTTCCCTGCGCCCTTCTCCAGAAGCTTTCCAGCTCTCCAGTCTCCTCCCTCCTTCCAGAGTTGCTCTGAATTCACCCACTTAGTAGTTACCTTTATGCTTAGCTGTGGGTTTGGCCAAAAGCCACATCCTTCTGCTCCCTTTGTGGGGGTTGTCATCTGCTCACTGACCTTTCCATTTCAGGGGGAAGAAAGCCTAAAAATCCCCACCTGAACCCTGCTCTTGCAAAACGGAGACACCAGAGCTCTTTGCAGTAGTACACTGTGTCTGGAAAAATCTGTGCGGCCCCCACATAAGGCCAGCGTTCCAAACTGGGGAAAACAGTTTCCAGCCTCTGAGCCACAAACCATCCCTGGTGCACCCACCACACGCGGCACACAGAGGCCAGAGCCAAGGGCACGGCCCGGCCCCGGATACGGCCCGCCTCGGCCTGGTGGAAGCAGAGAAGAGCGAAGTGGAGAAAAGGCGGAAATTGAGGATGACGGAGCCAGGTAGGGTGGAGCAAGAGGGAAACAGAGAAACACAATGGGAGCCAAACTTGCAAATATCAGAAAACTAGGCCACAGCTGCTGGTCTCGACTCCCTCTGCCTCCCACTCCCACTCCTGTGCTAGACTGGCTCCATAATGCAGACTACCCCACATTAGAATAAGTCCTGGAGGAGTTCCGTTCTTTGCTAGGAGGTGGGTCACTCCATATGTGTCTGCTAGGTGCTGCAAAGCTATTTTCCAGGGTATCTCTGATGGGCCAAAGCTTCCTGTTTGAGGCTTCCTGCTTACAGATGGACCCCCAATGGAAGAAACACAATGCACAGAAATGTGCTCTTGTTCTATTATTAGTCTAGAGGCTAATTCTAAATATAAAGACTCGAGTTCTACCTTCTAGAATATTCCGTGGGTCCTCCTCCCTGACGTGTCACTGCAAACCACTCGTTCCATCCATTACGTTGCAGTTTGCCCCTCCCCGCTACCTGATCACCTGTGCCACTTGTGGAATCACTGCTCAGCTTTATGTCAACTCCACCACCTGCTTTTGCTTACAGGAAACTGGATCATACCTATGAGTTCAGCAGCTCCAATGTGCCCTGAAACGCAACCCAGGCAGCCAAGAAGCACAGCGCTGTCTGCTGCTGTAGGAAATTGAGGAAAGAGGTTTATGAGCTTGTGTTCTGCTCAATTAAGCTGTCACTGGGTGTTTTGAAACTCTGGGCCAAATGCAAACACATACTTGTAATCATTTTGCATTTAAGCTTGGCAACTTACTTTCAATATTGCCATTATTACACTGGAAAACATTTTCCCTTTAAAATTGCAATTTACCTTTTTTTTAAGAAAAGAAAAAGTCATTTCATTATATCCTGAAATCAAAATTTTCCCTCCAGAGGAATCCATCTCCAATTTAACAATTAAAGTCAATGAAAAACTTGGGTACAATATGCAGAAACTAATTTTAAAGTTGATTCCCTTCCTGCTAATGTCTGTTGCAATTGTCTCTCCTCTGCTTTTATTCTCCAGGCCCTTTGGCATTTAGGGCCACCTGCAGTGGACTTCTGAAGTTCTAATGTGAACCATGAAGTCCTAAGCTTAACCCCTGAGATCTGGGGAGGAGATCAGAGTTCACAGTACTCTAAATACAGCCAGAGCCTCAAAACACAGACTCACGAGGGCCTGCAGTTAATGACTCAGATCGGGGACAGTACTGGAAGCTCATCCACCTCCAAGCAGACGGTGATGCGTTTTCCAGAATGACCCTCCCTCTTCATCATCTCTGAAGTTCTCCAGAGGTAGCAACTCCACAGCCACCTGTTGCAAGGTTTTGTGTCAGGGAATCCTCCAACCCACTGTAACCTCGCCAACTTTAGCCACATAGCTAGGGTTGTCAGATTTATTCAAAACAAAAAATAAAGAACACCTAGATAAAATTTAGCCTCAGATAATCAACAGAAAATTTTTATGTATTTCTCATGCATTATTTTGGATATACCTATGTTGTTCCATCGCTAGGTTGTATCTGACTCTTTGTGATCTCGTGGACTGCAGGCGTACCAGTCTCCTTTGCCCTTCACTGTCTCCCAGAGTTTGCTCAGATTCATGTCCATTGAGCTGGTGATACTATTCAACCATCCCATCCTCTGTAGCCCCCTTCTCCTCTTGCCCTCAATCTTTCCCAGCATCAGGGTTTTTCCAATGAGTCAGTTCTTCGCATCAAGTGGCCAAAGTATTGGAGCTTAAGCTTCAGCATCTCCTTCCAGTGAATATTCAGGACTGATTTCCTTTAGGATTTGATCTCTTTGCTGTCCAAGGACTCTCAAGAGTCTTCTCCAGCACCAAAGTTTGAAGGCATCATTTCTTCGGTGCTCAGCTCTTTTTATTGTCCAACTCTCACATTGTACATGACTGCTGGAAAAACCATAGCAAAAAATACACTGTCTAGGTTTGTCGTAGCTTCGTTCTAAAGAACAAACGTCTTTTAATTTCATGGCTGCAGTCACTGTCTGCAGTGATTCTGGAGGCCAAGGAAATAAAATCTGTCACTGCTTCCATTTTTTTCCCCTTCTATTTTCCATGAAGTGATGGAACTGGATGCCATAATCTTAGTTTTTTTAATGTTGAGGTTCAGGTAAGCTTTCTTACTCTCCTCTTTCACCTTCATCAAGAGGCTCTTTAGTGCTTCTTCATTTTCTGCCATTAGAGCAGTATCATCTGCATATCTGGGGCTGTTGATAACTTCTCCTGGCAATCTCAATTCCAGCTTGTGATTCATCCAGCCTGGTATTTTGCATGATGTACTCTGCCTGTAAGTTAAATAAGCAGGGTGACAATATACACCCTTGTTGTACTCCCTTTCCAATTTTGAACCAATCAGCTGTTCCATGTCCGGCTCTAACTTGACCCACATAAAGGTTTCTCAGGAGACAGGTAAGGTCGTCTGGTATTCCCCTCTTTAAGAATTTTCCACAGTTTGTTATGATTCACATAGTCAAAGGTTTTAGCCTAGTCTATGAACCAAAGTAGATGTTTTCCTGGAACTCACTTGCTTTTTCCATGATCCAACAAATATTGGCAATTTGATCCCTGGTTCCTCTGCCTCTTTGAAACCCAGCTTGTACATCTAGAAGTTCTCGGTTCACATACTGTTGAAGTCTAACTTGAAGGATTTTGAGCATAACTTTGCTAGCATGTGAAATGAGAGCAACTGTTGAAAATGACCCTTTCCAGTCCTGTGGCCACTGCCGAGTTTTCCAAATTTGTTGACATATTGAGTGCAGCACTTTAACAGCATCATCTTTTATCACAATTTTAAAGAACTCAGCTGGAATTCTGTCACCTCCACTAGTTTGCTTATAGTAATGCTTCCTAAGGCGCACTTGATTTCACACTCCAGGAAGCTCATCTCTAGGTGAGTGACCACATCATCATGGTTATCTGGGTCATTAAGACCTTTTTTTTGTATAGTTCTTCTGTGTATTCTTGCCCCCCTCTTCTTAATCTCTTCTGCTTCTGTAGGTCTTTGCCATTTCTGTCCTTTATCATGCCCATCCTTGCATGAAATGCTCCAATTTTCTTGAAGAGGTCTCTAGTCTTTCCCATTCTATTGTTTTCCTCTATTTTTTTGCATTGTTCACTTAAGAAGTTCTTCTTATCTCTCCTTGCTATTCTCTGGAGCTCTGCATTCAGTTGGGTATATCTTTCCCTTTCTCCCTTGCCTTTCACTTCTCTTCTTTCCTCAGCTGTTTGTAAAGCCTCCTCAGACCACTTTGCCCGCTTGCACTTCTTTTTTGGGGGGCATGGTTTTGGTCACTGTCTCTTGTACAATGTTAAGAACCTTTATCCATAGTTTTTCAGGAACTTGGTCTACCAGATTTAACCCTTTAAATCCATTTGTCACCTCCACTGTATAATCATAAGGTATTTGATTTAGGTCATACCTACATGGCTTAGTGGTTTTCCTTACTGTCTTCAATTGACTGTGGCTCAGATCATGAGCTTTGTATAGCAAAATTCAGGATATATTTGTGCTAATAATAATTTGCTGTTTATCTGAAATTCAAGTGTATCTGGGTGTCCAACATTTCATCTGGCACCTCTTGGCAGGATCGTAACTCAAGCTGATGTCGACCCCAGACTGTGAGCGTATCTCATGTCCAGCTAGAGACTGGCCTTGAAGCACTGACCACCCCCCCACCCCCACAACTTGAGAGGCCCTGCCAAGTTGCACAGGAGAGGAATGCTTCGGATCCCAACCCCCAGGCTGGACAGTAGTCCACGCTGGGGTCATTAGGTTGATTTCAGTGTGAAAGGCCATAATGGCTGATGACTGATGGCTATCACCTGTTAGGAGGGATGAGCAAGAGGGCCCCCAACATCTGGGCAGGTCCCGGTACCTGCTGGGGGACATGTGGCATGGCCCTTCTTATCTGCAGGTGGGGAGATGCCACTCTCAGTGGACTGACAGCCTGGGGAGAGCCAGAGCAGAGGCTGCCAAGAAAGGGAAAGGCAGGAAGCAGTAGCTGAGGGACAGATCCCATATAAGGAAGAGGGAAAGGGCGTGGAGGGTTGGGAGGAGTGGTGGGGAGGAGGGGGCAGAACCAGATCAGAGCTCAGACATGGGCAGCTTGGTGAATGGGAGGGATTTCCCAGGCAGAGATGAGATGTTGCATGGTTGAAATGGTCCAAGTGGGCTGCAGGCCTGGAAGGCTTCCTGGAGGAGGAGTGGGATCCACTGGGGCAGAACTGAGTGAGTTGGAGCCCTGTGCTAAAGAAATCAATGTCTGAACCAAATGTGGTCAGTTAATGGTCCTCTTTCCTGTCCAGGATGGGTTCACAGGAGAGGTGAGGTTGGCCCTTCCCCAGCCAGCGAGAACAGAGAGTCTCAGGAGGCACTGAGTGTGCAGGATACTGCCAGGAAAGGCAAGGAGGCTGCTGGTGGGAGCAGGAAAGGCAGAAAGAGGAACGGCCCTCTGAGGTCCCAGAGAGAGAAAAAGCACTTTTTTTTTTTTTTTGACACTTTATATGTTTTGGCTACTGAATTAGTCAGCATTCTCAACTGCCAGTGAAAGAAACTCGAGTCAAGCTGGTTTATACCACAAGGAGAATTCACTGGCTTGAGAGGATGGAAGCCGACTTTGCCTTATGTCTATCTGGCCTGAGAAACCCAAGCAGTGTCCGCAGGCTGTCTCTCACTCCCCCACCTCCCAGATCTCTTTCTCAGCGTGCTGGCTCATCAGACTCTGACTCCCTGCGGCCCTGGCTCTTCTATCAGCTCAGAAGCCCTAGCAGTGGTGCAGACAACAGCCCCCTTTCTCCATCCCTTGGTCTGGCTTGCTGTACGTTTTCATGCGTTCATGCCCGAGCCATCACTAGGCCAGGAAGAGAGAACACGCGGACTTGCCAGGTGTGGGTCAAGGGTGAGAGTGCAGGGGCAAACTGGGGGTCAGCCACACCCATCTCTGGGGCCAACTGTGAGAGATGTGGTCCCTCTAAAGAAAATTGGAAAGAGTGAGGGGTAAGGAACAGACACTGCTGCTGCTGCTGCTGCTGCTAAGTCGCTTCAGTCGTGTCCGATTCTGTGAGACCCCACAGATGGCAGCCCACC
Source organism: Aepyceros melampus (assembly GCA_006408695.1). NCBI lineage: Eukaryota > Metazoa > Chordata > Mammalia > Artiodactyla > Bovidae > Aepyceros > Aepyceros melampus. The sequence goes on from SJXQ01005646.1 coordinate 667,973, forward strand.
AGGCTCCCCCGTCCCTGGGATTCCCCAGGCAAGAACACTGGAGTGGGTTGTCATTTCCTTCTCCAATGCATGAAAGTGAAAAGTGAAAGTGAAGATGCTCAGTCATATCTGACTCTTCGCAACCCCATGGACTGCAGCCTACCAGGCTCCTCCGTCCATGGGATTTTCCAGGCAAGAGTACTGGAGTGGGGTGCATTTCAGATGCTAGTCAGGTAAAAATCACCATGTCCAAGCCAGTGAGCTTATCTATCAATGCTGATTTAATCTGATCATTGCTGTGAGGGTGGGGATTATTAGCTTATTTTACAGAGAAGGAAAGTGAGGCTCAGAGACCTTGTGACTTGTGCAATACTGTGCGGCAAGGTGGAGGCACAACAGGATTGGAACTCAGGTTTCTTGGTCCTGACGTGGCCACACCAAGTGAGCCAACCCAGCCAGATGCCCTCCCAGCGGAAACATGGGGCCTGGTCCTTCATACCCTTGAAGGGCCTCATCCTCCAGTACCCCAGACCACACCCAGCCACTGTGAGATGATCGATTCCAGATTCCACATAAAGGAACAAGAACTTTTTCAAGCTAGAGGCCTCAGAGAGAAACAAGGTGATTACAGCTGGATATTTACAATAGCAGGAATGTTTAGCAGGAATAGCAAAGGAATAGCCCTGTGGAGCAGGGCGGGTAAACAAGCAGCCCAAACGTAGGAGCAGCCAGGAAGAGCTTCCTGTAGTGTTTGCAGCCCTGGGGGGACCCACAAGATCTGGAGCCCCATCACCAGGGAAGCGGCTTGAGCTGCGGCTTGCCATGGAGCCCTGAGGCTCTGTCCCATCCCTGCCCACTGTATGACCCTGACCTCAGTCTTCTTGTCTGTAAAATGACGCATACAGACCACAACAGTGGGGTTTTTTTTTTTTTTGCTCTTTTTCTTTCTTTCTTTGTTCCTGTCTTTCTTTCTATCTGAGATCCAAAGGAAGAAATGCCATTGCCACCGACTCAAAAACACTCATAAACTTCACAAAACAATATCTACCCTTACCTCAAGCAATACACTAATCTTTTCTAGTTGATGTACTTCATATTTTTTTAAAGTTGGATTTCTATCTGCTCACTCTTAGAACACCACACTGGACTAGGTGATCTCCAAGGACCTTCTTGGAGACCGAGTCTTTTTGGCAGGGTTTCTGGCGCTGTAATATTATTTGGGCGCTGCAGGGCAAGGGAGGAAACGAAGGTGGGCATTGGAGGAGCTGGTGCTTAAGAACCACACCCTTCCATCGTTGCCTCCCCAAGACCCATCCCAGTTCTCTCCTTTCCTTTCCAGCTTTCCCGGAGGCTGCGGGTCAGAGGCGAGGCTGAGAGCCTCTGAACCATGTGGACTCCAGTAGTTCCTTTCCCTGGAACTCCATTTCTGGAGCAGTAAAATGTGCTGGTGGCGCTTAGTTACTCAGTCAAGTCCAACTCTGCAACCCTATGGACTGTAGCCTGCCAGGCTCCTCTGTCCATGGAATTCTCCAGGCAAGAATACTGGAGTGGGCTGCCGTGCCCTCCTCCAGGAGAACTTCCTGACTCAGGGATTGAACCCACGTCTCCTGCATTGCAGGCAGATTGTTTGCTTGCTGAGATGTCGGTAAAATGTGCTAGCAGAACGCACAGATGGCTCTGTACTCTGGCGACACAGATCTGTGGCACCCCAGTGGTGGAACAGAGAGCCTTCTCCTCTGCCCCTCCCAGCCCTCCCCGCTGAGCGTGCCCAGCCAGCACTCCTTTCCGTCCTGCCTCCTGTGCCCCTGAGCCTCTCCTAAGTGATTTTAAGGACAGCAGCTGCCCTGCCGGTACTTGACAGGCGGTTCAATCAGACTGCAGTTTCTGTTTGAAGAATGAGGAAGGGCTCCAGAGGGAGGCCTCGCGAATTTGCAAGGAAATACCGAGGGCTTGACTTTCTGTCTGTCAAAGACAGCCCTGCTGAAAGGACTGTAAAGCCGTAAGTAATCAGCTCCCAACTTTTTTCCTGGAGCCAAGAGTCACTCAGGCAATTTCCTCCCTCTTCTCCCAGGGGACCCCGTGTTGAACTTTTTGGAGTAACGGGCCAGGTGACTGCTTTTGTTTCTGCAGTGTTGGACTGGGTTGGGATTGGGCCAGATTTAGGGGTGCCAAAGCTGAACACTGATAGTATTTTTTTAAACTAACTTTTAATTACATAAGTGATACATGAATACAGTCTTCTTTTTTCAGCCTCCCTTTTAAAAACTGCAGATGAAACCCAAGGCCCCTTTGAGTGTCACACCCAAATCCATTTCTTATTCCCACCCCACCCCCATAACCCTTGTGTTTAGTACAAAAATAAAAACATGAGTGTGTTTTATTTTCCAGATAAATTTTAACTGTAGCCAACACTGTCCACTGTCCACCCAGCAGGCACCCCTTTTTTCCCTGCTAATGGAATCTGACGTAGTCAAGGGATGTGCAGAAATCTGCTGAAATGAGGGAGAATGGGTGAGAATGAATCATGATAGGCTCCCTAACTTCAGACTATACTACAAAGCTACAATCATCAAAACTGTATGGTGATGGCACAAAAACAGAAATACAGATGAATGGAACAGGACAGAAAGTTCAGAAATAAACCCACACACACATGGTCAATTAATCCATGACAAAGGAGGCAAGACTATACAATGGAGGAAAGATTGTCTCTTCATTAGATGGTGCTGGGAAAACTGGACGCTACATGTAAAAAAAAAAGAAAGAAAGAAAGAAAGAAAGAAACTGGAACATTCTTTAACACCATATACAAAAATAAACTCAACATGGATTGAAGACCTAAATGTAAGACCACATACAATAAAACTCTTAGAGGAAAACATAAGCAGAACACCCTGACATAAATTGCAGCAATATCTTTTTCTAGAGTAATAGAAATTAGAAAAAAAAAGGGGGGGTATCTAATTAGACTCAAAATCTTTTGACAGCAAAGAAAGCCATAGACAAAACAAAAAGACAATCCAAAGAAGAGGAGAAAATATTTGCAAACAATGTGACCTGACTCACTGGGGATGAGTCTTCAAAATTTACAAACAGCTCATGTGGCTCAATATAAAAAATACAAGCAACACAATAAAAAAATGGGCAGAAGACCTAAATAAACGTTTCTCCAAAGAGGACATACAGAGGGCCAAGATACACATTAAAAAAATGCTCAATATTGCTAATTATTAGAGAAAAGCAAATTAAAACTATAATGAGATATCACCTCACACCAGTCAGAACAGACATAATAAAAAACTCTACTCTCAATGATTTTTGATAACCTCACCCTTTTAAACATAAAGGTCTAAAGGTTGGTGGATGATCCAGTTCTTCATAAAGAGATAGTAAGTGAAGGCTACCAAGGAGGGCTTCCTCTACCAAAGAAAAAGCCAAGGTTTTGCAAAGAGAAAACCCTTTTCCTCTTCCTTTCTTCATGCCTTGAATACAAATGTGATGTCTGGAACAACAGTAGCCGTTTTATAACCATGAGGCAATGAGCAGAAAGGAAAGGCCAAGGAGACTCCTGAGAATGCATTACTGAGCAGCTGACTCAGCTCTCACAATTACTTCTTCCAGACTAGGTAAATTGGGTACTTGGTTATTTAGAGCAAAAAGGAACCTTGACTCAGGATTACCTGCATATGTCAATCTATGACTTGGTTTTTTTTTTCCCATTCAACAATGATTCTGAGATTTAGCCACATAAATATATAGGGATATCTTTTAGCTAAAAAATTGTGTTCTGTTGTGAAATAAGCCATACTTCAGTGATATCTTACTGATTGGAAATATTTAGTTGGCTTCACATTTTAATTTCACCATTAATACTGAAATGAACATCCTATACATGTGCTAATGTTTCTTCAGTAGGTTCCTAGAAGCAAAATTGCTGTGCACATTTTCAGATTTAATATATTACTACAGATAAATTGCTGTGGACAGTGGTTGTACCAATTTACACTTCTGCCCTGGTGAGGATGAGACCCTGTCTCACATTCTTGTCTACCTTTCTTTCACTATAATAAGGCTGAAGTTTTACCAATATGATGATAAAATCATTATTGTGTTTTAAATTCCCTGATCACTAAGGAGGGTGAGCATGCTTGAGTTTATGGGTCATTTGTGTTCCTTTTGTGAACTGTCTGTTCAAAATAGCTCACTTTTCCATTGTGTCATTTGTAAGCAGTCTGTTTGTAACATATTGTAACAAACATTTGTGTATAAACAAAACATTACTGATTTGTAACCATTCCTGATATGTTATGGATGCAGATTCCTTCTGGGTTGTATCTGTTTCAAGTATTCTCCCAGTGAGTTCCCTGTCTCAGTGCCAGCCCTGGAGCAGCATTCCTGCAGCCCAACCAGGGGCACAGAGCGCGCAGTGGTAGAGCAAGGACTTGAAGCCGGGCTACCTAACACGAAGAGCCTCCTTCTCATTCTCCTGCTGCCTCCGCTGCCAGTGCTCAGTAACAAGGAACTGCTTCTCCTCCCCGACCTCCCTGTGCTCCCCCCACCCTCCTTTGTCTAAAGATTCCACCATTTGGGTCACTGCTTTGGCTTAGGCATCAAAGGAGAGGCGTCATTTCCAGAGATGACCTTGAGTTTCCCAGGAGAGGAGGAAACAGCCTGTGAAAGCCTCATTTTGGGGGTGGGGGGAGCTCATTTCTCTCCATGGTCGCAAGGATTTAGGGGGTAGCTTCATCATCCACATCCCATGGTGCGGTGAAGTTGGCTGCCCTGTTGTTCCTGGGGTCTTTGGCTGCAGCTCTCAGGACCACAACGCACTCCAAGTATTCTTGCCTGGGAAATCGCACGGACAGAGGAGCCTGGCGGGCTACCATCCATAGGGTTGCAAAGAGCCAGACATGACTGAAACAACTTAGCACTCGGGATCCAAGTCCCTAATGTTCACTCCCCCTGCCTCCCAGGGTCTCCCCATCAGCGATTCTTAAGGGTCTCTCAGGGGCTTGCATGGGAGTGGGCCCTGGTCTCCACAGCCTCACAAACGTTCTTCTCTTCCCAGTCTGGGGTGGGGGTGGGGGGGTCACGTCTCTCTAAACCTCTGTCTCAGCAAGCACTCCCACCTGTCCCTGAGTTATCCTCTGTTTTCCCCCCTTGTCACACCTACACAGGGCAATCAGCACAAGGACACTATAAGAGCCTGAGTTTCACAAGCGAAAGATTCCAAATGGGCTTCCAGCCAGTGTTGCCCACGAAGTCCCCTAAATGGCTTTTCCTCCTCTGCTCTACTCTCAGTCTTCCCCCATATAATTAGAGGTAAATAAGGCCCCAGCATTTCCAGTTCTGAAAACCCTCCCTTCAGTCTCTCCTAGATCTGCTGTGTGACCCTGGGTGACCTGGTCAATTTCTCTAAGTTTCTAGGTTTCTGCTCTGGAAAGTGAAGTTCCTCACTGCCCAAGAACCTACCTCCTTCCCTGGGGTGGCCAAATGCCTGGGGATGGAAACCAAGGAACAAGAGCGCCCCTGGTAGACTGTTTTCCTGCTTTTGTCAAGCTTTTCCTGTGGAGTGTAAGTTTTCTAGGTCAGCATGAGGCTTGGGGGCATCAATGGCCTGGGGTACTTCCTCCTGGTTTGGCTTTTGGATCAGGTCCTAGCTCTCTTTGTTCTTTCTTGCTCCCCTCGCCCATTCCTGTCCCAAGGATGCAGGTGTCTGCTGCAGCTTCTAGCCTGGATCTCAGTTCCAGAAGCAGCAGCCCAGGTCAGAGGCCTTATACCTCTGGCCTGCAGAAAATCCTCCCAAATTCTCCATCTTTTGTGCAGTCTGCTGCTGCTGCTGCTGCTAAGTCGCTTCAGTCGTGTCCAACTCTGTGCGACCCCATAGACGGCAGCCCACCAGGCTCCCCTATCCCTGGGATTCTCCAGGCAAGAACACTGGAGTGGGTTGCCATTTCCTTCTCCAGTGCATGAAAGTGAAAAGAGAAAGTGAAGCCGCTCAGTCATGTCTGACTTGCAGTGACCCCATAGATTTCAGTCTACCAGGCTCCTCTGTCCATGGGATTTTCCAGGTGAGAGTACTAGAGTGGGTTGCCATTGCTTTCTCCGGTTGTGCCGTCTACCTGGCTTCAAAATAAACACCCTGTTCCAACAACCTCTTCAGGTCACCTTTGTGGTGAACCACATGCGTCAGTCATACCAGCAATCCTGTTGTCCAGACCTGCAGTATTCTTTCAAACCCCCAAATCTTTCCAAGACCGTCCCCTCTTCCCCAAATACCCTTCCAACTCATTGTGTCTACCTGGCAAACTCCTACTCATCCTTCGATACCCTGATTCCCAATCTTTCCCATCCCAACAATTAATACTCTTTTCCTCAGCATCTCCAGACCAGTGTGTAGAATCTTGGCCCTAACCACACTGCATTTTATTATTTGTTGACCTCTTTGCTTAGGTTAAGCTGAAGGGCAGGGCCGGCAACTTTTCCATCTTTGTACCTCAGTGCATTCAAAAGTACGGCATAAAATAAGTCTCAATTCATGTTTGGAGAGAGAGAGAGAAAGACAACTCTTTAAAACTCTCGTGAGATGGATAAAATTTCCCCCAGTTTTCAAATGAGGAAGTGAGTCTTAGGAAGGTTAAGTCATTTGCCCAGTGTCCCCTAGCTTGAGGGTGAGGGGAGCAAGGTTTGGCTCCAAGACTGTTTAACTCCAGGGCCTAGGTGCTTGCCACGAGTGTTCTATTGCTCCTATGGGCAGCCTTTTGTGGACGCCGGAGCCCCAGCATCTCTAGGCTTCTCTAAAAGTGGCAAAAATGATGTCTTGTGAGGCGTGTGTCCTGAGTAACCCACTGAAACTCTCTGGTCCAGCTCCCCACAGGGAGAGCAGCAGTAACAATCCTGCCCCACCATTTTCCCAGAGACTTATTGGGTTTATATCAGATGCCGGATGAGAGAGGGGCCTTAAAGGGTCTGCAGGGCCAGACTCCTGTTCATAAACACACAGAGTGGAGCCCGCCAAGCCCAAACTCCATTTCCCCCCAGGGGAGTCCACCTCCCCACTCCTCACCTGCCTGCTTTGGAAACAAGTAGGTGGTGAAGCCCAGCTGGCAGGGCCCTGGCCAGGAGCCTCCCTCCCCAGCCTCCTCTCCTTCTTGTTAATGCACAAGTGTTGTCACATTCTGGGAGCAGCCTCAGGCCCCAGACACCCCAGAGGTTTCCACAATCAGCCTGAACACTGGGTTAGCTAGCTGCTGAGTGGGAAGGGAGACAGTGCCAAGCAGACGTGCCCCGCCTCACTGAGGACAACCTGACCCAGGAGGCTCTGGCCGAAAAAGGAAGCCACTTGGACACTGGGAGGGGCGTTTGACTGCAGTTCTCAGCATCAGGGGCCTTAGGTCTGCCTTCCGAAGAGCTGTCTGTCCTGAGTTCAGCCTCCCTGGAGCCCTCAGTTCTGGGCTAACTTACTCCAGAAAGGAGGAATAAGGAAGCAAGGCCCCCTTCCCAGGTAGGTGAAGGGGGCTGGGCAAAGGCAGGGGGATGCGCTCACTTATGCAGTGGGCATTTATGGAACAGGCCGTGTGTGCCAGGCCATGTGCTAGGCCATGGGGTGCTGGGGTACAGGCCTGGTCTCTGCACACAAACTGCTTCGCCTCCTCGGTTTCACTGTCAAGAATATTTAGGAAGAGAGCCTCCTCCCACCCTGTCAGTAGTTCTGCATGCTTGCACAGTTTAGAAGCAGACTCTGCACTTGGATTTGCTTTGAGAGCACATTCCCTTCACCCATCTACCATCTTGCTTTATTCCCTGAATGACCCTATGAGAAAGGCTGGGCAGGGGGATAGTCCCCACCTCTACCAGTTGACTGGAAACTGGAGTGTTGGGTTCCAAGAGATCCTGAGGTTACATCAGGGCTCAGTGTTATAGAGTGCTGTGATTGATTAGTAATGCCTGCAGTGAGTGCCGGAAAGGAGAGGAATAATGCTGATGCAAGGGAGCGTGGTCCTTCTGTACCAAAGTGTACCCTCCTCAAGGGCATGGGGTCAAGTCTTGTTCACTAATGTTCCCAGCATGGTGCCTACCACAAGGCTGATGATCAATAGCTAGGCGTTATAGTAAAAGAACCTAGAACAGTAAAAATGCTGAGTGAGAGGCAGGACTTGTCCAAAGACCCAAGGTGAGTCTGGGTCTCCTGACTAGCCATCCTCTGCTATCTTGCTTCCCAGGTACCACTAGTGGTGAAGAACCCACCTACCAATGCAGGAGACATAAGAGACCCAGACTCAATCCCTGGGTGGGGAAGATCCCCTGGAGGAGGGCACAGCAACCCACTCCAGTATTTTTGCCTGGAGAATCCCATGGACAGAGAAGCCTGATGGGCTATGGTCCATAACGTCGCAAAGAGTTGGACACAACTGAAGCAACTTTGTACTCATGCACGTGACCTTGTCAAACCTCACACTCTCCTCATCCCCAAGCTCTGTATCTGTATTTCCATCTAAGGGAAAGGATTCAAAACCTCCAAAGGTGCAGATAGCCTCAGCTGGAGGAGAACCTGGCTGGAAGACAGGGTCACTATGCCCTCTGCTTTCAGGATAGGGTACCGGGATCCCACACTGGATCTGCTCTGAGCAAGAAAGAGACCAGAAACCATAGCATGGTCACTGCTGCCATTGGGCTCTGCATCTGGGAAGCCTGGAGAAAGGGTCGGCCATCCTCTAGGATGTGTGTTGGGCAAATGTGTCCCAGGACAGCACTGGCCCCTGAGCAGGAAGGAGGAAGGTCTTCTCATTGCACAGATCATCAACAAATATTTCAGGGGGCATCTAGGCCCAGATCTGGCCAAAATAACCCTAAACTGAAAGTTCTGGAATTTTTAAAGAATCCTTTAAGGGGTGCCCCCTATCCTCCAACAATATGCAGTGTGTATCTCTTGATGGGGTTCTTTATTCTTCTCAAAGTGCCTTCATAACCACTCTCTTAGATAGAAGGGAATCACAGGGTGTTAATGCTGAAAGGATACTTAGGGATCCTCAGAAGCTGAGAAGGGAAAGTGACTTGCCCAAGGTCACACAGATGTGGGTAGAGCAGGGCCAGTTCCTGGCAGGGGCTTCCAGGAATTCTTCATGATTGTGACCAGGTGACAGTGCTGAGGAGTCAGACCTCTCTGGAAAGGTGGCAAGGACTGGTAGATGTGACTAGAAAGGGGGTGGCTGGAGAGAGCCTTGGGGTCAGGCCCCAACTTGATGCAAGCATTTAATCCTCAGGGTAATGCACTGTGGCAGTCCCAGGCCCCATCCATGCCACCCACAATTTCTCATTCATTCATTTATTTTTAAACATTTTTTTGGTTTTGTTTTCCATCCTTTGTGTTTATAAGGAAAGCTACATAAACAATCCCAGAAAGAGGCCACCAGCTCCAAGCAGCTGCTTGGGTTCAGGGTCGAAGTCATTATTTTTGGGAAATGGGTCTTTCCTCTACCCCCGCCTCCACCCAGAGTAGAGGCCCCACTGTTTAGCGAAACTCGGCGGGGCACGCGTGCAGGGCTGTACCCTGTCTACTCACTGTGCCCCTGTATCCCCAGAAGCACCCGACACCCATTTTACCACTGGGAAACTCACTTGCCCAAGACCACATGACTGGCCAGTATTTGGCAGATCTGAGATTGAGCTCTACGCTGTATAGAGTTTAAATCCTTGCCACTATGCTAAGGGGACCTCCTAAAATGAAGATGGGCTGCAGTGAGAGAGAGGTGGTGGGGGATATGGAGAGACCAGTGGGGACAGCAGGGCTGTGATTTCCTTCTAAAGAAGGGCCCCCAGGGTGGAAACCCACCCCCATTCACATTCTGGGAATACTGTGCAGTGTGTATACACATTCCTACAAACTCACACGCATCACGCACACACACAACCCCCTCAGAAGCACCCACACATGCCCACTCACACAGAAATCAGCCCCACTGCAGCAGTGCAGGGGCGGCTGGACCAGGCCAGCTCCTAGGACACGGTCTTCTCCCCCAGACCTCAAGAATATAGACCTGGGGACCCGCTCTCCCACAGGCAGCACATAGAGGCCAGGAAGCTGCTCGCTTGCCCTTCACTTTGGCAGTTCTTCTCTTCTCCTTCTCGTGCCACTGCCCTCTGACCATTTGCAAGTCAGAGAACAGAGGCCAAATCGGGAAAGTGACTTACCTGGGTTTGTGGTAGGCCCCTACCCACTTGAATGCTTTCTGTAGTCATTTTTCAAAACTTTCTAGCTTGGGAGTCCTCCTTGGCCTAGTTGACAAGGATTGAGAGATTTCCTGGCAGTAGTGGTGAGGCGGGGCCCCTGAATGTTTGCTGAAGGAGTGAGTAAATGAATGGATGAATGAATGAAAAAATAGATGAATGCATACCTGAATGAATGGATGGATAAGTAGATGGATAAATGGACAAAGTGAGTGAATATGGAGGAAAGGAAGAAAGAAATGAATGGATGGGTGGATGGATGGATGAATGGATGGATGAAAGGATAAATGGGTGAGTGAATGAATGAATGGATTGATGGGTGGGTGAACAAATGGAGTGAATGAATAGAGGAAGGAAGGAGAAGAGTGAATAAGTAACATAGCCGGGTCATCCAGGGCTTACAATTCATCCAACTGGAAAGAGCAGACACAAAACTATACTTTATCCTCATAGAGTCTGCATTTTCATGGGGAAATCTGAAAATTTTTGGTAAATGTACATAAAGCAAGTGTTAGTCCCTCAGTTGTGTCCAACTCTTTGCAACCCCATGGACTGTAGTTCACTAGGCTCCTCTGTCCATGGGATTTCACAGGCAAGAAACCCACTGGAGTGGGTTGCCATTTCCTTCTCCAGGGGATGTTCCTGGTTCCAGGGATCGAAGCCGGGTGCCCTGCCTTGCAGGCAGATTCTTACCAACTGAGCTACCAGGGAAATACTTAGGTTCTGTGAAGTGTGACCTTTAATGGGCCCCAAAGGCCACACTTCACATCACCGTGAGAGTCACCCTTTTGGGAAGATCTCCAAGTAATCTCCCCTTCCACCATTATGCTGACTTGAAGTGGGGGGACGGGAGGTAGCTCCCACTTGGCATCTGATCCAGGGGGCAGACTCACTATTCTCCTTTCATTTCCTGTCACAGTGAGGGAATGCTCTTTTAAATGAGATTTTACTAAAGGTTTGAGGATAACAATAGGGAAACAAACCCAGAGGCCCAGCCCCTGGCATTCATCTCCCCTTTCCCTGTCCCCTATGCAGACATCACTAGTTGAGCACAGGCTCCTTCCTTGAGCTGTGCCCAGGCAGCCATGAACAGTCACTGGATGCTGACATGTGAAATGGTGCCTAGGCACTCTCCCCGGGCTACAGAATCTGGTCGTGGGGATGTTGCTGACATGTCTTCCTCTCAGGAAGTACTTGGAGAGGCCTCCCTGTCTACTAGTTCCCTGCTCAGCCCAGAGAATCCTACAGGAACCATGAACCAGGCAGAGCTTGGTCAGTGGATGAAGCAGGGCTCCTGCTGTTGGAACCAGAGTGCCAAGGACAGAGGGCACCAGAAACCTGGCCAAGCCCCTGACGGGGCCTCTCCACCAGCCCAAGGACAGCAGTGGGGCCAGAGCCCGGGAAGGCCAGATGCCATCTCCTTACACTGACATCTTACCGAAGAGGCCCAGAGAGGCCAGGTGATTTGCCCAAGACCGCGTGGTTAGTGGCAGAGCTGGGTCTGAACCCAGAGCCCCTGACTGCCACGGTCCAGTGCCCAAGCTCACCCATGAGGGCAGGGCCAGGAGCGGAACCCAGGCCCCTGATCCTCGCCTGTGACCCTTTCACTACTCCACTCTGCTTTCCTTTCTGTGGAACTTAGATAAAGAGCTCTGTTGGGAACTTCCCTGGTGGTCCAGCGGCTAAGACTCTGTGCTCCTAATGCAGGGAACCCAATTCAATCCCTAGTTGGTGAACTGGATCCCATGTGCTGCAACTAAGAGTTTAAATGCTGCGATTAAAAGACCCCACACACCACAACAAAGATGCAGGATCCCACGTGTCACAGCTAAGACCCAGCTGCTGCTGCTAAGTCGCTTCAGTCGTGTCTGACTCGGTGCGACCCCATAGACGGCAGCCCACCGGGCTCCCCTATCCCTGGGATTCTCTAGGCAAGAATACTGGAGTGGGTTGCCATTTCTAAGACCCAGCACAGGCAAATAAATAATTTTTTTTTTAAGAATTCTTTCCATCTATCTGGGGCCTCCTGAATTTCATTTGCTGGTGACCTTTTTAGCTGTCTCCTAGTTTTTGAAACTTACTGTCTTTCCAATGAGATTTTTGCATCAGAGGGTGTGGAAAGCCATCTCATGCTCTCCCAGCAGGGCAGTACTTGAATTGTAAGGGAGGAAGAAACAATGTTTTTTCAAGAGCCCCAGCCTACATGCCCTGCTCCTTTGAGACCTGAGTAGAAAATCTCTCTCTGTCCAAGATGAGGCCTCTAACACTTGGACAGTTCCAGAAGAGCTGGAGAAGCACATTTATTAGAGCCTGGAGGGAGCTGGGTCTGGAAACAGTGGCTGATTTACAAAGTGCAGGCTGCATATAAGGTAAGCAGGCAGGTGGTTGGTTGATGTGGATGGGCAGCGAGAGGCCATGGGGGCAGATGGAGTGGTCTGGGGGAGGAGGGTGGTGACGGTGTGGAGTGGGCTGCCCAGCAGTGGGGTCATAGACTGGGTGACAGAAATCAACAGATCTGGTGGAAGGTGAGTGGATACAGGCCCGAGATGACCTAGGAAGGGTGCGGACTTGGTGCAGGCCTGCTGGGAGCCCTGCATCCTTGGCTAAGGTAGGAAGGATGAGCACTGTGGGTCCAGGTGGGGTTGAGGAGTGTGTATTCCGAATGTTAGGCAGCCTGGGTCCAAGCTGGCTGGCTCAGTAATGGTCTGAGAGGTAAGGGGTGGGCTTGTTCGGTGTTGGGTGGGTAGGCCAGCTGTCGGGAGGAGGTTGGGTCTAAAGACAAAGACAGGGCTTGGGAAGGCAGTTTTAGCCTGAAGATTCGTATGCTCCGTTCCATCTTCTCTTGGCATTTGCTATTTGGCAGCTACCGAACCAAATGCCTGGCTCCCCTGTCGCCTCCTTCAGCTGCAAACTAGCATCCAGCCCTCCACAGCTCCCCACCCACCAATTAGCCCCCTCTGGAGCTGAGGGAGCAGCCCCGAGCGGGACAGTGGCTATTCAAAGCGGTGGTCAGGGCCCAGCCTACTTAAGCCAGCCCACAGTGACCTCTGGATGCTTTCCGGAAACCTCTGGCAAGGAGCCGCCCCTCTCACATTGCACGGGCTCAGCTGTTTGGGGAGCACACAGAGTAGGGGGAGGACGCAGCGGGCGGTTTTCCGTAGGGAGGGTGTAATCACTGGTCCCGCAGAGCCAGGCTGGCCCTGGGGGCCATGGCCCCACAAAGGGGTGGCAGGGCTGGGGGCCTGAGGGGATGCCAGGGAGGGGTGAGGAGCAGGGGGCAGCCACAGGAGAAACCAACGAGGGCCTAAAAGAAACACTAGGGTACATCCTTTACAAAGGAGTGCAGATGTCAATCAGGCCGGCGTGGGCTTTCCTATCATCCAGGAAGAAAGAGTATGTGGAGCTCAATCAGGACCAACAGGACAGCAGAGAGACCACGGAACCACCGAAGAATCCAGAGGCGGTCTGCATGAATGCTCAAGCGTAGGAACTGTGCAGCTTACCTGCAGATATCCAAACCCCACCTCAGCGACCTCCTGGCTGTGTGACCCAGGCAAGGCACTTGACTTCTCTGTTCCTCATTTTCCCATCCATGAAATGGGGATAATACGGCGATACCTTCCCCACAGGGCTGTGAAGATTAAATGAGTTAGCACGTGAGAGGTGCTAGAAAGAGAGGCAGGCAAACGGTATGTGGCATATGAATTAGCTATTATTGTTGTTGTTTTATTGTTAATATTCTGAAGGCAGACTTGCAACCACTGCTCGTGACCCAGCTGCTACCTGGGCTTGTCTCCAGAGTCTTTCATCCTTTCATTAAAGGGACTCGGCCCAGGGACAGCCATGGCAGCTTTGTTAGTATTGAGTCTGCCACTGCAGAACTTGGCAGACCAATGAAAGTGCATTTATTAATTCAGATATTTCAGGTAGAGCATCTCTCCCTGAGCCCTCCTCAGCCTCAGGAATGACCCCTTCATTCCCAGCGTGTGTCTGTTAGTCGCTCAGTGGTGTCCTACTCTGCGATCCCATGGACTTTAGCCCACCAGGCTCCTCTGTCCATGGAATTCTCCAGGCAAGAATAATGGAGTAGGTTGCCATCCCTTTCTTCATGGGGTCTTCTTGACCCAGGGACCAAACCCAGATCTCCTGCATTGTGGGCAGATTCTTTACCATCTGAGCCACCAGGGAAGCCCCTCATTCCCAGTATCTATCCCACATCAAGGAGTTCAGGGGGAGAGGACCAAATGGGAATGAATGGTGCTTAGTGGAGGAGGCCCTTCCTAGTTTAGGGGAGGCTAAGGAGGACAGCAGGCTCCTGCCGGGCCCCCGCCCCCAGCAGGCCAGGGGACAGGTGTGGAGACACTGTGCTGTTGTGGATTGACCCTGGGGGAAGTGAGAGGGCAGTGGAGGGCCTCACTGCCAGGCCTCTCACCGTCCACGGCCTGGGCATCAGCTGTCCCGCCAGGAGTGGCTTCGGTGGAAGGGGCTGGCCTCCAGGAGGAAGCCCAGAGGGTGCCAGTTTCCCCAAGGTCGGGGGCCAAGGCGGCTCCAGGCCACAACCGCGCCACCGGCCCAACACCCCCCACCCTGGGAACTGGCAAGTGCACGGTCACCCCAGCCACGAGCCAGCTGCTCGGTCGGGAGTCCTCTGTGTCCCGCCACTTCCTGCTTCTGGCCTTGGCCCCTCTCTGTCCCTCGCTGTGTCTCAGACACAGGGCAGACTCTGGGTCCTAATGACCTGACTCGCAAGACTTCTCAAAGGCTTGGGGAACAGGGGGGGGAGCAAGGGAGGCTGAGTAGGGTAGGGGCAGAGGGCAGCACTGCCCACTCCTCACGACCAAAGTGGGACCCTGCACCAGTGAGTTTACCTCTCCAGGCTGCCTTGTCCTGAGCTCTAAAGTTACGGATGGGCTTCTTTCACTGGGATGGTGGGCCAGGAGGAGATATTAGTAATGTCTCAAAACACTGAAATCGAGACTTGAAAATGAGCTTATTATGGAGCCACAAAACCACAACTTCTATTTCTTCCATTATTATCACACACTTAGCCCTCTCCTCGGCTAATGCAAGCACATCACTGCCTCCGCACAGGCCTGCCCAGCTCCTCCGGTAATCTGGGGCCTCTTCTTGGGCCTCAGGTATGGAAAAATCTAACTGCATTGGCAACATTGGAGGAGATAAAGGGAATGCAGACTGGTGTGTGTGTGTGTGTGTGTGTGTGTGTGTGTATGTGTGTGTGTGTGTGTGTGGAGGGTGTGTGATGGATCTCAAGGCCACAGCAGAGGGTTCTGGGTTGGTCTGTCTGTCCTATGCCATCTGCAACCCTGATACCTGTATCACACAGTTGACTATACCTCTCATCATTTCTCCTCCCCTTAGAAGTGGGAAAGTGAAGAGGAAAAAAAAAAAAAAACAACAACAACAAGAATTTTTCTTGTAATTTTCCCAAGAAGAAATTTGGGCCCAGAGAGGTTAAGTAACTTGTCTAAGGTCACCCAGTGAATCAAAACTGAATCTAGACCTGGAAGCCAATTGTCTGAGTCCTTTGGCTGGGCAGTTCCCAACAAGAGGTGGGGTCAAAGGCAGCTGTTGGCCCACCTCCTTGTGGCTCCTGCTTCTGGGGCATCTCAGGGGGTGCCTTCCTCTCTGCTCCTTGGGGACCCCAGAGAGGAGGGGCATTGGCCAGTGGGTTCCATGTCCTGCTCGATGGGCCCATCCTGTGGGACCTCCCCAAACAGGAACACTCAGGACCCTGCCCTTCCTGAGCAGACCAGAAGTAAAGCCATAAACTGGACCCATAAGCCCCTGCCCTCACAGAGCTTATGATCAGTTTCTTGAGGAGTCTTGCTTGACTTTCCAGAGCAGGGCAAATGAAGGGACAAGGTGAGGGCCAGGATAGCCCCAAGCCCCCAGAGGGGTACCTAGCAGTAGGAGGGACGCAGGAGGCAGTGGCTCAGCTGGTCCTGGCTACACTGTGGCTGCAGCAGGCAGGCTGTGCTCTGAGAATGCAAAGCTCGGGCCAGTGGCCCCCTGTGGTCACTATTGGCCAACACTGAAGCATCTACCTTCCTCCAAGCCCCAGGGGTATGTCCCAGGCAGGCCAGACCCTGCAGTCATGAGTTTACAAGCTATAGAACAAAGGGGCCCCTTGAGGTTGTCTTGTACCATTCACCGTTCAGAGGACAGGGGACTCAGAGATGTGGGGGAGGCCGTCCCCAGATCACCCAGTGGGTTATGGGAAAGCCAGGCTTCCCCCCGCCCCCAGTGCTCTTTCTACCTCAGCACCCAGCTTGGGTCTGATGGTGACCCAGTCACTGGAGGGGACAGCTAGTGTCCCTGGAAGCATGGCCTCAGCCCCCTGAGCACCCAGGGGATCTGGTCCTTTTCTTTCTGTGACAGATGAGACCCCAATGCCCACTATGCTTTGGAGGACAGAGCCTGAACCCTGTAGTTCTGGGTCACTCTAGGATGCAGGACATGCACGTCCATCTGCCATCTTCCTTGGCTGCAGCAGCCAAGGCTGGCTGACTCCTCCAAAATGAAGGCCAAGGAGTACCAAAGGAGGGAAGCTTCCAGCAAGCCAGGCAGAGAAGAGCAATCTCAAAGTCGAACCAGTCCCAGCCTTTTCATCCCTTTGTTGCCCTGCACGTCCTGGCCGGGGGAGGACAGGGTAGATGAGCGAAGGCTGCAGCCTTGGCCAAGGCAGACACGTGGACAGCCTCACAGGAGGCCCCTCCAGAGGCAGGAAAATTGCCGGCGCCTGCATAGGTGTGGACCTGTCTGGGAAGGGGATCACTGCTGGTCTGACTCGGTTCCGGACTACCTGGAACCCTCTTAACCACAGGAAGCTGAGGTGGGTGGGGCCTGCAGGGGTCCCACGGAGGGTTAGTGGGACAATGTAGGCAGAACCAAGCCTCCCGGTCCTCAGCCCCTTCTGCCATCTAGCCCCTCTGCCAAGAAACAGCATCCACAAGGAAGAAGGAACCCCAGGCACAAGGAGAGACAGAATTCAGAGAGCTGTAGAGTTTGCCTTCTCTCAAGGCCCTTTTGTGCCTCGGTTCTCTCTCTGGAAATAGAGCCAATTTTTCTCAACCTTCCCCTGGCTGAGAGGCTGCGTGTTCTGGAACTGATTCATCACAGAGCCCTGGAGATCTCTGCCCTGCCCGCGACACCCCAGTCACGCCATCTTCACTTAGTCCCTCCAACCTGCCAAGCTTCCGCCACCACAGAGCCTGCCCGAGCTGTCCCTCTGTCTGCAACATGCCACCCTCTTCTCCCAGGTGTCCCTGATGGATGCATGTAGCAGGCAGACAGGCTCAGGATAAGCCCTGGGTGCCAACATCAGGTGGGAGAGATGGGGAGGGAGCAGCCAAGGAGAGCAAGAAGGGCAGGAACTGGGGAGAGGGTCCCGGGAGCCAGGAAAAGACAGCCATGGGTCAAACAGCAGCCGGATGCCCTGGCTTACATCCTGTCATCAGTACCTTCAGGCTGCAAGATGATGCTGGAGAAGGGGCTTGAGAAGAAATAAGGACGTGGACTCTTGCTGTGCCCATCGCCTTTGTTCAGCCAGTTTCTCCCTGGAATGCCCTCCCCACCCTATGTCTACTTGTAAACCCAGCCCATCACTCAGAGCCGAACCTGAGTACCTCCCCTTCTTTGGCTACGAGGCTGTCCTGCTCACCTACCCAATGGGACCTTTCCCTCCCTCAAGCCAACATCTTCCCTCCAGGTCCTCTGACCCCCTCCTCTGCAGGATCCAGAGAAAGGAGCTCTGTTTTCCCTGGCTCTATCCACATTCCCTTCCTAAGCTCCTTCTGCTGCTGCTGCTGCTAAGTTGCTTCAGTGTGTCTGACTCTGTGCGATCCCATAGACGGCAGCCCACAAGGCTGCCCCGTCCCTGAGATTCTCCAGGCAAGAACACTGGAGTGGGTTGCCATTTCCTTCTTCAATGCAGGAAAGTGAAAAGTGAAAGTAAAGTCACTCAGTCATGTCTGACTCTTCAAGACCCCAGGGACTGCAGCCTACCAGGCTCCTCTGTCCATGGGATTTTCCAGGCAAAAGTCCTGGGGTGGGTTGCCATTGCCTTCTCCGAGCTCCTTCTGGAATGAGATAAATATGGTCCGTGCATGTCTGTCCAGTCTGTCTGCCTGCCCACACCTCGGCCTTCCTTTGTCTGGTTACCTTGTCTTGCTCGCAGGCCACACAGGGTCTTCCTACCTCTTGTCTCGCCCTTCTGGATTTCTCTCTCAGTCAGCACTGTGATGTTGTCACTCCTTCGCTCCAAATTCTCAATGACTCCCCACTGCCTGTGATTCTGAGGGGACACCCAAGGCCCCTCCTGCTCTAGCTCCAACCTTTCCAGCCTCACCCTCCCAGTCAGTGCCCTGAACGCTCTGCCTGTTCTCACGTCAGTCATGAATTTGGGGCGCCTGACTCTTGCACACACCGGAATTCCTGCTCTCCAGCTAGGGAAACCATGCTTGTTTCTAGAGCAACTAGAAGTGTGACCTCCTCTGCAAGGCCCCCCGGGATGCTGCCCATCTTTCCTGCCACACCTGGGGAGAGCAGCTGCTGAGGACATCCATGGATTGCTCCTCATGCTTCCAGCTCCCCTGCTCCTTGAGATCAGTAACCTCTTCTCCTTGGGTATGCCCTGCCCCAGAGCGTGGCTGTCCTAGATCCTGAGACATGTTTACGGGATGAAAGAACCAGAGCAGCCTTCAGAAGCAGAGCCTGCCTCTCCCAGGACCACAGAGCCCAGGAAGCCTCCCCCAGCTCCATTCCTGGCCTATCACCCCTTCCCCTGATGCTGTCTTAAGAGAGGACACAATATTTTGTGCCACAAGGAGCCATTTATACTAAGAGGGAATGGCTGATATCCAGCTGCCCTTGAGAACCTGTTAGGTCCTATAAGCCTGAGGACTCCACCGGGGCTACAGGAAGGGTGGAGGAAGCATGGAGTCTGTGGCTCAGGGCCGGTCAGGATCCCAGTCAGAGCCCCCATTGCAGTGTCCCCCAGTGGCCCTATGATTCTGGCTCCAGAGGTTCCTCCACTGGATCTTGGGGGTCTTTCACTCAGCCTGCGATGCCCAGGTTGTGGGGAAGGGAGGGTGCTGGGCAGGGACACAGAGCCCAGCTCCTTTCCTCCCTGTGTAAACAGATGACTTAAAGGCTTAGGGGCAGAAAAATAAATAGCCCTGCCGGCCACAGCTGGCCTTGGCCCCAGGGAGCTCACTTTTCCTTGGAAGCCCTGGGACACTTGGCACCCACGCCCGCCAGCCACCCACAAGCCTAGGAGGAGGGCCTAGCTTGGCTCCCTACTACCTCCCCTCCCCAAGATTCAACCACGAGAAAAAGGGGCACCTCCCAGTCTCCCATCCTCTCTATGAAAAAATCCCTCATATGAAAATGGTGTTGGGGAAAGGAAGGGCATGCTGGGACTGGCCCCTAGAAACCATGGGGGTGCACATGAGATGGCATAGGGGTCAGGGGTGGCCTGCATCGGCTTCCTTGTGAGCCCAGCACTGCCTCTGGGCCAGTGATATGACCTCCCTGCCTCTAGGCTGCCTAGGGCAGGGGTCTCCCACCTCCGGGATCTAATGCCTGATGATCTGAGGTGGAGCTGATGTAATAATAATAGAAATAAAGTGCACAGTAAATGTAACACCCTTGAATCATCCCCAAACCATCCTCCTCCTCTGCTCCATGGAAAAATCGTCTCCCACAGTACTGATCCCTGGTGCCAAAAAGGTTGGGGACTGCTGGCCTAGAGAATGGGAGCAGTAACAGTACCTGCTCCACGAGGTTGTTGCCAGTGTAAAATGAGATAGTATGTGTAAAGCGCAGAACAGTGCCTGGCACATAGTGACTGTTCCACAAATGGTAGCTTTATTGTGAGTTTATGATTGCTCACCCCACCTGGCTGCTGTCCCTGGGATCTGAATCTTACCCAAAGAGGCTAGGTCTGGCCCACTCCACACACCAGGGTGGGAGGCTGAAGACCCCAGGCTCACTCCCATGACCAGCTTTGTTCAAAGACTGCCTTGAATCTATGAACAAAATCCACTCTCTCCCCTCCAACATAAGCATAACCTCCACCCAGATGTCTGCTTTCTGCTGACACCCAGCACTGAGCTTTGAGAACATCTGGATGGTGTGCTTTGGCTCCCTCCACAAAGTCCAGATGTTTGGGCAGCGTGTGGATGCGCCTTTCCGGCCTCCCCCAGGAGCAGGATCGGGGCTCAGCATGCAGCGGCAAACATCTGCGACTGCAGGGAGCCCAGCCCTCCGTGCCCTAAGCCAGGCCTCCCTCACGTGAGAAGTGGGGATGGAGACCGTCTGCCTGCTGCGGGCCCCCTGCCCCTGCACAGCGTCAGAGCCAGATGGCCCCTTGCTGGGAGGCAGGAGAGGAGGGGCACTTCAAGCTGGTGGGGGGGGCAGGGTCTCCAGACCTGAAGCCTGGGCACTGGGAGTGAGGAGACCTGGGTTCTCATCCTGGCTCTCCTATGAGACTGCTGGGTGACCTGGGGCAAGTCAGTCTCCCGCTCTCAGCCTTGGTTCCTGTGTGAATAGTGAGGGGACTGGGCTGGAACAGGTTACTAAGTCCGTCTGGCGCTGGAGAAAGCCTGTGAGATCCCAGCCCTCCTACCCTGGTCACCAGCCCCCACTCACCATCGAGATTCTGGTTCGCCAGTTCTCAGGTGGGAACGGGGCCCGAGAATTGTCAACAAAGGCCCCTAGCGTGTGGCCCAGTGTGGGAGTCGCTGGCCCAGGTGGTGTGTAAGAACCTGCTGGCCCTCTGGTGGCCTCTACGTGATGTCCCCTGGACCTGGTTCTCTCGGGCACTCCGGAAGGCTGGTGCCAGCCTGCCCTGGCCTCCAACAAGCACGGGAGTGGCGCTCATAGTCAGGCGGGCCGTGTCAGCACTATGTGTGTGTGTCAGAGGACGCATGTGGGTCTGGGTGTGCGGTGGGGAAGGGCTGTGCGCTTCTCTGTGTGGGTGCAGAGTGTGATGCGTCTGGCTAGAAGAGTGTGCTGGGTGTGTGTGTCGTGTGTGTGCGTGTCCACTTGGCTAGTTTTCGGAGAGTCCACCGCTCTCCGTCATGTCTATGTGACTGGGGAGGGACAGGTCCCGAAATGGCCCAGGAAGGCCCCCTTGTTCCTGCCCTACCCTCCGGGTGAGAGAATGGACGCTTGTCCCCATGGGGAGCTGCAGCGCTGGGCTCTGGCCTGGAACGCACTGCAGAGAGTGGTTGAGGGTGGGCTGGGGCTGGTTCAGGCAAGGAGCAGGCTGGACAGCCAGGCCCAGCTTTTCAGCTCTCCCCCTGCCCCAAGGCCTTGACAAAGCTAGAGACTTGGAGAGGCAGCAGGTCCACAGATAACCCCCTCCCCACGTCCTAGTGGCCTTAAGCCTGGGCAGAAGTCCCATGAACCCTTCAATTCCACCTGTTCTCATTCAACTTCCTAGAGACTGAATCAAGGGACACCCTGTCCGCTATTCAGGTGGCTGTTTCTACCTTGCCCTCATCTCTATCCTGCACTGGACCCATTTGCTCTTTCTTTTCCTATAAATGAGTCAGTATCGTCCAGCTACACAGCACACACACACACACACACACACACACCCCTCTGCAGGTAGGGGCCAACCCCAGGATATCATGTTTTCAGACCCCTCTCTTGGTCCCTGGCTGGTAGGCTTTCTGCTGCTTCCTGAGGGGTATCATGGAACCCCCACTTGATATGACATAACAGCTCTGAGTCAGGACAGCAGGTCTCTGCACCCATCACAGTGGTGATGTTGCTACGGGATCTTGCTATGGGATGCTGGGTCAGACCGGGGCTAGGTTCAATTGTTGGCAGATACCAGGTACCTCCAAAGAGATTAAGTAAATAGGAATAGTAACAGTTAGGATCTCACTGAGCCTCTCCTACGTCCAAGAACCCTACATGTAATGGCTAAGTTGATGTCACAAGGACAGTAAGAAGTAAATACTACTATTACTTTTACCTTGTTGGGAGCCACTGAAGGAGTAGCAATGGAGTAAGCAACGGATATGGGATACATAGCCAACACACATGTCCTCAACTGCTGAATCAGGTTCCTTGATGGCAGCTTTTTCATTCCTGAACCAAGTGCCAGGCCTGTGCTAAGTGCTTTCCAAGCATTCACTGATTTCATGAGGGTCCTGCTCTTTTAAGGAGCAGAGCTGGAGGGAGAGGGAGCTTGAAAGGACACGAAGATTAGCTTGGAAAGAGAGTGTGGAAAGCTAAGAAGGGAAGCTTAAGATATGGCAGCAGTCAGCAGACTTTTTCTGTAAAGGGCTAAACAGTAAATACTTTATATGGTCTCTGGTTACAGCTACTCAAGTCTGGCATTGCAGTGCAAAGCAGCCACAGATAACAAGTAAGTGAGTGTGACTATGAGCCAATAAAACAGTATTTATGGATGAAGAAAACTGAACATGTGCAATTTTCACATATCACAAAATATTCTTATTTTGATTTTTTCCAACCATTTAAAAATGTAAAAAAGCCTTCTTAGCTTGTGAGCCTTACAAAGATAGGGGTTGGGCTGGATTTGGTCCACAGGCTGTAATTTACCAACTGCATATGGGTTTAGCTCACAAAGCCTGTGCATCAGGGCTCTGCTGGTTCCTGCAGTTCTTTAGCCAGGTTGGAGCTCCTGTCCCGGGATGTGCATCCTGACATCTAGCAGATTCAGAGTTCTGAATGAGAGCCAGACAAGAGTTACTCCTGATCCTGAGCTGGGATCCAGATCTAAGCCAGGAACTCCCTTAAGGATTTGAGTTTTCAGCATCACCATTTCCTGGCTGAGTGATGTTGGGCAAGTTTTTTAACCCCTAAATTGAGTGGGATTCCCTTCAGGTGCAAAGGAGAGAACGTTGACTCAACTTCTTAAGCTAAGAAGATTTTTTGATTCCTATAATTGAAAAGCCAGGCGCAGACTTAAGAGCTTCAGGTACAGTTAGATCCGGGTGCTTGAATAACATTCTCTGAGCCTATCTCTTTCTACCTCTTGGCTCTGCATTTCTGTGTTGACTTCATGCTCCATTACAATCACCCTAAGAGGTGGGGAAAATGGCCACCAGAAGCTGGAGGCTTCATCCTGTCTCTTTATTAACCCCAGCTGAAAGCAAACTCTACTTCCCCAAACTCTTGCACACTTCTGGAAGATGCCGCCCAGCTCTCGTTTGGCCAGGTCTGGGTCATAAAACTTCTGCTGAATTAATCACCATGTCCAGAGGAAGCAGAATCCTTACTTACCCCTGCAGCCGAGGGTCAGAGTTGGCTCCCACTGAACAGCACGCGCTGAGAGTGGGGGAAGGGTGACTCCCTAATGGAAAAACCGGAAGGAGGTGAGTGGAGGCTGGGCAGGCAAGAGCAGCAGCTGTCTGCCATAGAATCAGAGGCTTGGCGTCCTCTTCACCCACCGTCACGCCCATGGGAAGCTGAGCTGATGGGAGCTAACAAGGAAACTGTTAAAGAGGGATAGTGACCCTACCTCACAGTCAGTGTGGCAGATGGAAGCCAGACCATCGTGACAACCCTAAGCCACTGTGGAGAGGAAGGGAGGACACCAGGAGCGTGTGGTAGGCCTTTAATCTGGAGGGCCTCTGACATTCCCACCACCACCTCCTGCTAAAGAAAGGCCCGCAGGACGTAACATGGTACAACCGCTGTAGAAAATAGTATGTGTGGTAGTACCTCAGAAAATTAAAAATAGAGTTAGTGTGTGATCTGGCAATCCCACTCCTGGGTACACACCCAAAGAACTGAAAGCAGGAACTCAGATATTTTTATACCTATGTTCATAGTAGGATTAATCACAGTGGCCAAAAGGTGAAGGGAACCCAAGTATCCAAGTTGTTGGATGGGCAGATAAACGAATTGGGGGATATACACACACACAGGGAATATTATTCAGCCTTAAAAAGAAATAAAATTCTGACACAGGCACAACATGATGAGCCATGAGGACATTATGCTAAGTGAAATACACCAGTCACAGAAAGGAAAAATACTTTACGATTCTGCTTATAAGTACTTCCTCTAGGAGGCACCCAGACTAGTCAGATTCATGGAGATAGGAACTAGAATGGTGATTGCCAGCGGCTGAAGGAAGAGGGGAGAAGGAGTGGCTGTTTAATAACGATTACAAGGTTTCAGTTTGGGCCAAGGAAAAATTTCCTGGAGATGGTTGGCGGTGATGCTTCCAAACAATGTGAGTGTGATTAATGCCACTGAGTCATACATCTAAAAATCATTAAAGTGGTCAATTGTTTTACCACAATCTACAAAAAAGTTTAAAAAAAAGAAGACTGTTCCACAGTTTCAAAGATGATTAACTCAAAGCTCCTTTCAGCAGTCAGGTGGGGACGTCACCAGGGCAGACTCCTGGCCAGAGCCTCGAAATCACCAAGCGAGCCCTGGGTCCCTCTCCGCAGACCAACAGAAAGAAAGGCAAAAAGCCTCACCACTCTGCATTTTAGGGCCAGTGGGGTTTGTTGTTGAACACGGTCCCCCCTTCCCTCTCCACAGACACAGAACAGAAGCTTCCAACACTGCCGTTTTCCCCACCTGAGATTGGGGGGTCCTATCCCCTGCACACCTCCACCCAGGCCTTCCAGGGCCTCTTGCCTGCATGGAGGCAGGAGGCTCAGGGAGACGATTCGGGGTCCCACACAGTCAGCTGGTGGCAGAACCCAGCCTGGACACTGAGATAACCTTTCCAAGGTGGCACTCATCTGTTCATGTGGCGACCATCCTGACTGAAAACTGCACTTTGCCGAAGGTCACTCCTGCCTGAAACCCTCAAATGGCTCTCAGAATAAAATTCAAACACCACATCCCACCTGGAACTCTTCAGGGGCTGGCCCCCGGGCTCTCCAGCCTCACCCCCAGTCACCCCTCCGGCTGCCCCACCTGCTCTCACGGCCTCAACACACAAGCATCCATGGGCCTCTGCACGGCCAGTTCCCCTCTGCCAGTGCCCTTCCTCCAGCTTTCCTTAGGGCTCCATCTAATCCTTCAGGCCTCAACTCAAATACTATTGCTCCGGAGGCATTCTCAGACACCTGTCTAAAGTGGCCTTTTCCAGTGGTGCCTGGCCTCTGCTCATTTGTTTCCTTCTTAGCTCCCATCAGCTCAGCCTCCCATGGGCGTGACGGTGGGTGAACAGCTTGCATCAAAGCCACAAATGGAAACCCTGACAGCCACTGTGCCCAGGGTCAGACTCCACGGGACCCACCAAGCTCCAGCTTCCCCAGTGGCTGCCAGGAGGGGCCAGGCAATACAGTCTAGAACTACAGAGCAGTCAACTGCCTGGTGGATGGGGAAGGACCAGCAAAAACACCGCCTGTTCTTTCTCCGCCCTCAGCAGCTTGTCCGAATCAATGCTTCCACAGGACCTCTCCAGGGACGATCCTCATGACTGAGCAACCAGCTGTGTTTTCTGAGAAGCTGAGGCCAGCCCAGGAACACATCACCTTGGTTTTGCTTTTCTTCCTCACTGTGCTACTTCCACCCCACCTCACTCTTGCTTCTTGGGCTTGTATCCCACAGTCAAGAATTAGCACACAAGCTTTGCTGTAGGATCTGTTTTCTTGTGAACCTGGACTAAGATTTACCTTGGTAAAACAAAACGAATCAACAAAAAGCAGCATAACACCTAGCAAAAAAATAAAGTGCTATAGAATGTTGGATGGATGGATGGATGGATAGATGGATGGATGGATGGGTGGATAGATGGATGGATGGATGGGTGGATAGATGGATGGATGGATGGATAGATGGATGGATGGATGGGTGGATAGATGGATGGATGGATGGGTGGATGGATGGATGGATGGATGGGTGGATAGATGGATGGATGGATGGGTGGATGGATGGATGGATGGATGGGTGGATGGATGGATGGATGGATGGGTGGATGGATGGATGGATGGATGGGTGGATGGATGGATGGATGGATGGGTGGATGGATGGATGGATGAATGAGTACTGGATGGATGAGGGGGTGGAGAGATTAATAAAAACCTTCACTAATAGAACTCAACAAAGAACCTCCTTTTAGAGAAGCAAACGTAGATACCCACATCTTCAAGCTAAAAACTCTGATGCACACAACCAGGGAAATGTGGGCATATGTCCCACGCATGCTGTGCTGGTTCTCCTTCCATATATGAAAAAGACACACTCAGACATGTCCCCCGATCCATGTACAACTCTTCTCTTCCAGGGCAAGCCTCTTACAAGAGAATGAAGACTGCTTTTGTAGAGTTGGAACAGAGGTCTCTGACACACAGCAGAAAACTTGCCAGTGGATAGATAATCCTCTTGAGAAATGAGATCAGGCTGAACGCACGTGCTCATGCATTCCAAACGCTGCTCTAAGCGCTGTGTGTACAAACTCACTGGATCCTCAGAGCACCCGTTTGGGTATATACGATAACCTCTTGCCCCTTATAACAAACAAGGTACCTAAGACACAGAGAGGTCAAGTACCTTCCCCAACTCAGCCAGACAGTAAGAGGCTGACATGGGGTTTGGAACCCATGACTATTTCGCTTCTACACACTGTTCTTATAGGGAGTGGAGACAATTCTACTCTTCTTCACCAGCCTGACCTAGTGACCCTGGTTTTCCCATCATTCCAGCCTATGCCACCTTCGAGTAAGCCTGGCAGGCACACACAACTCTCTTCAAGGTGACCCTCGCATATCCATGTAACAGCAGGCTCAGAGGGGAGACCCACCCCAAACATCCACTCAGAGAGACCTAAAGGACTCCTTCCTCTGCTTGACTCTGTCTGTTTCAGTCTGAATGAAGATTTACGAGCCTCCACCTCTGTTCTCCAATACTTTGGCCACCTGATGTGAAAAGCTGTTTCATTGGAAAAGACCTTGATGCTGGGAAAGATTGAAGGCAGGAGAAGGAGGCAGTAGAGGATGAGATAGTTGGATGTCATCACCGACTCGATGGACATGAGTTGAGCCAGCTCTGGGAGACGGTGAAGGACAGAGATCCTAGCGTGCTGCAGTCCACGGGGTCACAAAGAGTTGGACATGACTGAGCGACTGAACAGCACCTCCGTTCTTCAGATGAAAGGCCACTGGAGACTTTTTCCTCAGGTGGCGGGAAGTAGAGCTGTGATCTAGGCAAAGAGCAGGGGGCAATGGAGGGAGGCCGAGCATAGGAGGTGGCTCACCCCTTCTCGGGCGGGCCAGTGTGAGGATGCCCACGTCACTCAACTCCGGTGTCACCTCTCCAGAGATGTCTTCCCTCCCCTCACTCTACTGGCCCCTCACCTCCCTACATCCAGCGCCCTCTGTGACTGTCTACACTGCACATAACCCTCACTTCCCCACATCCAGGGCCCTCTGTGACTGTCTACACTGCACATAACCCTCACTTCCCCACATCCAGGGCCCTCTGTGACTGTCTACACTGCACATAACCCTCTCGGACACTGTCCTGCCTCTCTGTCTGCCTGTTTCTTATCTACCAGTGCACACCCCATGAGAGCAAGGACCTCGGCCTCACTGTATCTCAGCATGTACCATGGTGCCTAGCCCATTGTGTTTAATAAATATTTGCAAATGGATGACTGGGAATGTCAACAAGCCTCTGCTGAATTAAGTCTTGGGCAAAAGAAACCAACAGTAGAATAACTGTCCAAGCTCAGGGAATGACAAAGTCGGAGTGGGGAGGCGGGAGGAGGGGAGAAGGGAAGGAGGGAAGGAATCAGATAAGTGTTAGTTCGCTTTTTTTCATTCCTGTTTGAGCTGACTGATGTTATACTTTTTTTTTTCTGCTTTGCATAAACTCAGGAGATGGGACATTAGGTGCTTCGGTGGCTCATAAGCAGGCCAGGTTACACAGCTGAACAGGCTGTGCTCTGCACAACTCCAGGGAGTGCCGTCCGCAGCAGGAAGCAGCACTCCCAGGAGTTGCGTGGTGCACAGCCTGTGCACCCGCGTGGGCAGCCGACAGCAAGGGAGAGACAGAGAGATGATTCTGTTTATGGGAAAGACGGGCTGGAACAGCCTGAGGATCATCCATCCACTTCATAAATAAGGCAAATGAGGCCATGAAAAGTGAAATGACTTTACAAAGCAGAGAAGGGACAAAATCACTAAGAATTCCACAAAGTGCCATTAACATCAACATCACTGCCTCTCTGATTATATATTTTATCACCTTGTGATGGGCAAAAAGAGACCTTTTCCTCCAAGGAGAGAAAGCAGGGCCCGGGTCTAAAGCTGAGGTTGAGAATTTAAAATTCTGAAGGGCAGCAACCAAGTCTCTAATTGAATAAGCAAATCAAGGTCAGAGACCATATCTGTTTAGTTCGGCACTGCAGCCCCAGCCCCAGCCCCTGCCCAAGCTCAAGGCTGAAATGCAATAGACACTCAAATTGTAACAGCTACCATTTACAGAGCCCTCATTACCTGCCAGGAACTGCTTTAGGCACTTTATCAATATTGATGCACTGAATCCTTGCAACTCTCTTATAAAGCAGGTTCTATTATTACCCTCATTTTACAAATGAGGAAACTGAGGCACGGAGCAGTTAAGTAACTCACACAAGCCACACGGCTAGCAACACATGAATAAATAATCGAACAAGTGAATCAGTTATGTCACCACTGAATCTTCCATGCAGGATGCTAGAGAGTGCAGAGCCCACCCTTAGGGAACCAGGTGCTCCTCTCCCTGCAGGAAGCAGTTTGTGCTATGGTCTGGGGAAGAACCTCGAGAGTGTCCCAAGATGAGACAGGACTGAAGGACTGGTAATCAGGCGAGCCAAGAGCAGAGCAGAGAGCAGGCTGGTGGAGGAAGTGCATCTTGTTTGCCATTCAGAGGTGTTAAGTGGGAAGGTGGCAGGGGCCTCATGCACACACTCACACACAGTGTCTCAGCTGACAGGAAGAGGAAATACCTTGCATTTTCCAGCCTCTTGTCCCCAGGCCAAGCCTAAATGCCAGCCCTAAAAATACAGCCTGGAAGCAGAGCTATGCTAACAGCTCCCTCCTGTCTCAGTCACCCTCTGCCCCTCCTCCCCACGGTTTATTTTTGAATGAGGACTCTTCGTGAAAGGAACTTGATGCTCAGGAAACCTGATCCCTTTGCTTTCATGTCGCCTTCCATTCAGGTTTCTGGAGGGGAACAGAAGGGAAGGAGGGAAGGATGGCTGCCTTTGGGTTAGGAGGAAAGCAAAGGGGATAGAGCAAAGAGGAACATGTTACATATGCCCTTTCTGCAAGATTCAGTGACTTGGTTGGTGTTAAGAATCTGTCAAGCCCACCAGCCATGTCAGGAATAGCATGAGGAACCAGAATCAAACATAACATCTCTGCCCTTAAGGGACTGGGAGTCTCCATGAGGTCTGAAACAAAAGGGGGAAAAGAAGAGCATACTGCCCAAGACTAATTCCAAGGTCCTCCAAACAGTTCTAAAATGTCACCCCTTTGAGCTTGCCCAGAACCTACCAGGGCAAATAAAAGCTTTCACTCAGTGAAAGACTGAATACTTCCTTGCTATATATGATTAGAAGGAAGGCAAGGAAGCCCACCCAAGCCATTCCTATTTAACATGGTACTAGTGTTGAAGCCAGAGCAATCAAGCAAGAAAAACAAACAACACCTAGATTGGAACTTGTCTTTATTTGCAAATAACACAATCCTGTTGTAGCCACGCTTTCCCGGAAACAAACTCACTCAGAAGGACCATGCAGATAGTAGAGTGCAGTTTATTACACCAGCGGGCCCAAGGCAGAGTCTCCTGTTAGCTAAGGACCCCGAACAGCATTTGTGAAAGTCTTTTATATCCCATGTGTACATGTCTGAACCCACCACTCCAAATTCCTTGAGACTTACATAAACCAAGGAAAATACAATCCCAACAACCCCATTATTCACGTGCTATGTGTTCATGTGCTCAAACAATCAAACAATTAGCCAATAATCAATAAACCTGAGGTTACACTCTGACTGATACAGAAAAATTTATGGCCTGTCTGGAGGAAGGGGTGATTAGTGTGTTTTCTCTTAGGCGATGAGTAACCTAGATACGATCTTCAAGGTTCTCTGTCTGGAGGGGGTCTTATCCTTCTGTTGTTGTTTTCATAGGCACTAAATACAGAGTTCAGAGTCCACTGGAAAGGTGGCTGAATATGATCAGCATGAACAGGCCTAAGATGGAGTCCAGGCCCATGAATTCCTTCTTCAATCCTATACACAGAAAACCCATTGAACCTACAGGAAGATCCTAGAATTAGTAAGTGAGTTAGGACTTCCCTGGTGGTCCAGTGGTTGAGAATCTGCCTGCCAATGCAGGGGATTGGGCTCGATCCCTGGTCCAGGAAGGTTCCACATGCCTGGGAACAGCTCCTGTGCCGCAACTATTGAGCCTGTGCTCTGGAGCCTGTGCTCTGAAACAAGAGAAGCCACCGCAATGAGAAGCCCGCACACCACAACCAGAAAGTGGCCTCTGCTCACCACAAAAGAGAGCCTGGGCAGCAGCAAAGACTCAGTGCAACCAGAAATAAATCAATAATATATTTTTTTAAAGAATGACACTAAAGCTTAAGAAAAAAAAAAACAAGAAATTGAGTTGTTGCTGTTTAGTTGCTAAGTCAAGTGTGATTCTTCTACGACCCTATGGACTGTAGCCTGCCAGGCTCCTCTGTCCATGAGATTCTCCCAAGCAAGGATATTGGAGTGGGTTGCCATTTCCATCTCCAGAGGATCTTCCTGACACAGGGCTCAAACCCACGTCTTCTGCATTGGCAGATAGATTCTTTACCACTGTGCCACCAGGGAAGCCCAGTGAGGGCGTATGTCTGCACAAACACTTAGTTACAAATGTTCACAGCAACTTCATTTGTAATAGCCCAAAACTGGATACAACTCAAACAGATGCATGGATATACAAACTGTGGTACAGCCACACACTGGAATATTACTCAGCAATAATAAGTAATAAACTGTTGATATACACAATAGTGTGGCGTCACTGACTCCATGGGCGTGGGTCTGGGTGAACTCCGGGAGTTGGTGATGGACAGGGAGGCCTGGCATGTTGCGATTCATGGGGTCGCAGAGTCGGAACGACTGAGCGACTGAACTGAACTGAACTGAATGCAAAAATATAAAAATAAGTTGCATGAAAAAAACTGGACCCCCAAAAGTGTATAATTCCATTAATATAAAATTCTAATTTTATATATAGTGATGGAAGGCAGATTTATTTTGAGGGTTGTGGATATGTTCATTATCTTAACTGTGGTGATCACTTCATCGTATAAACACATGTTGAAATTTATCAAATTGGGTACTATAAATATATAGTGTATAGTTTATTGTTTGTCAGTTATATCTGAAGAAAGCTATAACAAACATAGATTGTGGGAGGGTGGATTTTGAGGATGGGCCTAAGCAATGATTCTTAACTATATTTTTGGATTATGGCCCCTCTAAGAATCCGATGAAATCACAGAAAGTCCCACATACCTGTGAAGTCCACCCTCAGACCCCAGCTTTCATATCCCTGGTCTACAGCAGGGCCAATTACCGCGCATCTCCACAGGCTGATTCTAGAGACCCCCAAATGATGCTAGATGGACCCCGTCCCCTCAGTATTGCCCACACTTTCCTGGTCTGGAGCATGTGTCAAAGCCCGTAGACATGAGCAGGAGGCACTGGGCCCTGCCGTGGAGCCCAGGGGTGGGCCCTCTGTGGATCACGCCCAGGGCACTGGCCTCGGATGCACGGTGCACTGATGCCTGGACCCTCGGTCCCCAAGTCTGGTGACGAGCTGGAGCAGCCATCCTGGGGGAGCTGGAGGAAACTGGAAAGTTCTACTCTCTTCTCTCCTGCCCCGGTCTCCTAGACACAGGCCTCCTTCACCATAGGCAGATGTGTGGCCATTATTTGTAATGAGACAGACCAGGCAGCTGGTGCTTCCCTGGTTACTGAGCCTCAACCCTGGACACAGGCTGACCCCTACTCTGCAAGGATGACCCTGGATCTCAGCCATAGGCTGACCCTGGCCCTGGCTCCAGACTGAAGTCTAACTCCCATCACTGCTGATGCTTGACCCCACACTGACCTCTGTGTGTTATAAACCACAAGCAATCCAGACAAGGATCTGTGGGTGCTCGGAGCTCAGCCCCTCTTGAGTACATAGAGCAAACATCAATGTTTTTAGTCCTGTTACCTCTAGTATGAGCCACTTCATGTCACCTGACGATGTCATCATGATAACAAAAAGGTGGAAGGGACTTGGAGTAATTTCTGTATGAGCAAATATTTCCCATCCTGGAATCGGAAGACAGAAGAGACACAGAGCGTCCTGGCCTGCCTTGATCTCCCCCATTTTGAGGGGTTAGGAGAAGCAGGCCTCAGTACACGTTCCCACTGCACCCTTCAATCTCTAGTCACTTCACCCTGGGAGTCTCTAGAGAGAAATAGCTCAAACCTCCCAGCAGAGGGCACCCTGCACCTTCTAACGCCACACAGTAGCTTGTTTCCTGGGTGCCAGGGCAGGAGTTCTTCTGAACCAACTGACCCCGCTGGGCTGCTGGGCAGAAGGAGGGAGCTCCTGGCTAACGTCTTCTTGGGCTCAGCTCCCAGCAGCTGGTTCTTCAGGTTTAGAGATGCCTTTGGGCTGGGTCGTCAGGTGTGGGTACTCTCCCTTGATGTTCTCTAAGTGCCCTGACCATGGTTTCTCTGGTGGCTCAGATGGTAAAGAATCTGCCTGCAACGCAGGAGACCTGGGTTCAATCCCTGGTTGGGAAGGTCATGGCACCCCACTCCAGTGTTCTTGCCTGGAGAATCCCATGGACCAAGGAGCCTGGTGGGCTACAATCCATGGATTTGCAAAAGAGCTGAACACAACTAAATGACTTTCACTTCATTTTCATCATGAAATGCTACGGTACCTCAGCCTCCCCAGCCTTCTCCTTGTCTCCAGGATCAGGTCACTGCCCTCCAAGAGCTTCTAGTCTAAGCATCCTCGACCGTGGTGCTGGCCCAGTGACTCTTAGCCCCAGCTGCCCATCAGAATCACCCAAAGAGCTTTTAAAAATACAGTGCCCAGACTACCCACAGCTAATTAAGAGACTCTGAGGGTGACGCCCAGATGTAGTATTTGTTATAAACTCCCAAGACTGAGAGGCATGGGGCTTGCTGTTCCAAGTGTGGTCCAAGGGCCAGAACATCAGCACCGCCCTGGGGCTGGTCACACCCCATCCTGTCTTGATGAATCTGGATCTCATTTTCACAAGATCCCCAAGTGAATCATAGGCACAGTAGAGTTTGGGGAATGCCGACTGAGAAGGAAAGCCATGGCTTCCTGACACCAAGATGTTGATTTTGTGACTGGGCTGCTGAGAGGCAAAAACAGATGCTATGTGGCACGTGAACAAGTGTGAGCAAAGTAGGGAGAGTTGTAGGATTTTCAAAAGTGGGTGCCCCTTGAATGTCAGAGTATTCTGAAGGTTGGAGATTGGATTTCAGCAGCCTTGAAGGACAGTTCCGTGAAGAGGCATCGGAGGAGGGTGAATGGCCCAGCGAAGGCCCATGGAGAGAGGGGCATGGCTCGCCCAGGGACACAGCGAGGAAGCAGCCCAGAGGAGAAGGGCCTCCTTGGAGGGGAGGAGGGAAATCCACCTGCAGAGGTAGCCTGGAGCCAGTCCTCAAGAGCTCAGACCAGCTGAGGAGGTGGAGTACTTCCTGTAGGCAGTCGGGAGCCCTTGCAGATGCTTGAGCAGCAAAACTACCTGCAAATCAGAGCTTAGAAAACCTGGACACAGTGTGAAATAGAACAGAATGCCTTGCTCTCCCCATAGTCCCAGGAGGAGTGATTGATAATGAAAATAGTGCCGAGGAAAAGAATGGCTGGAATCTGCTGGTGCCTACTGTCTTCCCAACATGATTCCAGTATATACTTATTTTGGTGATAAGTGGATGTTCAGCTGGTCTGCACTGGGCAGGCTCCTGGGCAGCACCTTAATTAAGAGGTCAGAGTCCCAAAGTCCCTGTTGTCAAACATGTTGACTGTCATTGCTGGTTATACCCAGGCCTTTGTCAGATGGTGTGCAATCCACAGCACGGTTGTGTGACACAACCTCCCGGAGCATCTGACCTTCTTGTGTTGGATGGAGTGACAGTATCACGTATCATGGGGTTTTTTTGTTGTATTTAGTCATTAAGTCATGTCCAGCTCTTTTGCAGCCCTGTAGACTGTAGTCTGAGCTCCTCTGCCCATGGAATTCTCTAGGTAAGAATACTAGAGTAGGTTGCTATCTCCTCCCCCGGTGATCTCCCCAACCCAGGAATCGAACCCACGTCTCCAGCATTAGCGGGTGGATTCTTTACCACTGAGCTACCAGATTAGATGAGAGAGTTTATGGAGAGTGTTTAACAGACTGTCTGGCACATAGTAAAGCCAATAAATGGAGCTATTGTCACTTGGCACAGAGACCCAGGTGTGGGGTGATGCTTGAGATTGGAGACTGGCTGTGTAATTTGTACCTCAGTTCAGACTCTAGTGCACTGCTTGCCTCCCCCAGTGGCTGTAGGTAAGTCTCCAGGTCCAGCCCCACTCCAGCTTCAGCTGAACAGACTCAGCTGCTCAAAGACAGCACCCTGCTTCAGAGTGTATGTGTCTGAGTCTCCAAGCTCTCTCTACCTTTCACATGTCACTGGACTTAGGGCCTTCACTAAATCCAAAACGATTTCATCTTGTGTGTGTGTGTGTGTGTGTACTAAGTCTCCTCAGTCATGTCCACCTCTTTAAAACCCTATGGACCGATAGCCCGCCAGGCTCCTCTGTCCATGGGATTCTCCAGGCAAGAACAGTGGAGTGGGTTGCATGCCCTCCTCCAGGGGATCTTCCCAACCTAGGGATCAAACCCGCATCTCTTATGTCTCCTGCATTGGCAGGCAGGTTCTTACCACAAGTGCCATGTGGGAAGCCCTTTCATCTCAAGAGCCTTAGCTTAATTACATCTGCAAAACACTTTTGCCAAATAAGGTCACATTCAAGTTTCTGGGGATTATGAGGTGAACATATCTTTTTGAAGTCACCATTCCATTCTCTACCTCTCTGTTCAACCCAGAACTTCCTAAACAGATTATGGAATTGCCTCCTGTTGTTTATCATGAACATTTGCTAATTTATAAAACACAGTTTCAAAGTGCTCTCACCTATCCCGGAGCCCGGGAAGCTGAGATCTGGGTCCGCTCTGCCCGCCCCCAGCCCCCATGGCACAGATGGAGTCAGTGAGGCCTGGAGGTGGGCTGCTCCTTGTCTAAGTCTAAGGGAGCTCTCTGGGCACCTCTGGGCTAGGACAGGAAGTCCTGACAGCCAGCCCACTGCACCCCTCCACAGTGCTGATTCCTGAACGGTCACCTCACTCCTGTGCCCCAGACGAGCCTCCTGCAGCCGGTCTGATCTGATGGGCCCATGGCCCCTTCACAATGGTCCCCTCTGAGGACAACGCCCGCGAGGCCATCCGCACGTGGGGACAGCTGCCGGCAGGGCCTTGAGGAGACTTGGGAAATAAATGAGGAGGATGGGCTGGGGGGCTCGGACCCCCGGGGCTGGAGATTGATGTGGCCATGGCCAAAGCGACATAATGGGCCTTATGGGCCAGCCAGGCAGGAGATAAAAGCAAGGGACATAAATAACACAGGAAATAAAGGGCGGAAAGCTGGCCCGAAGGAATAAATCCCTGCTCCTCGACAGGCTCAGTGTGGGAGCTGGGGCAGTGCTGGTGGGCAGGGAGGGTGCAGGGGAGAGGGCAGCGTGGTGGGCTGCCAGCTGCCACTGGGGCCTCTGGTGACACAACCCCACCTCCACCCCCATTCACTACACACACACCACACTCACAGAGGCAGGGGTTAGGCTGAGTCCTAACCAAGGACTCAGAATCACCAAGGCACACAGTCGATGGTCACCCTCTTCTGCCTCCATTTCCTCCTCGGCAAAATGGGATGAGGGCCTAGGTCAGTGTTCTCTGAGAGGGGTCTGAGGACCACCTCTAGGGGTATCACCCAGAAAGCTTGTTTAACACGCAGATTTCCGGGCCCCGCCGCAGACCTATGAATTAGGATCTCTGGGAGAGGGTCCAGAATCAACAGAGCTAACAGGCTCCGCAGGTGTGAGAGCCACTGGATCCTTCCATCATACAGACTAGATAGATAGATGATAGGAAATAGATGCATGAATGGATGTACATATGGATGGATGGATGGATAGTGGTAGGATGGATAACAGATGTGTGCCACCATTTATTCACCGTTTGTTATTAGGCTGGATGGTTTGCTTGAGTTTGCCCAGTCCAGTTTTTACTTTATTGCCCCTACTTTGCAGAAGAAAAAAGCCAGCTCAAAGGGGTTCCATGAGCCACCTAAGGTAAAGGCAGGGCCAGGCGCCTGGCTGCCACGGTGCACTGCCCCAGTGACGAGGGGACACTACGTGCGTGTCAGTGACACTCTGGTCAGCAAGCACTGCACATTTGCTGTCCTTGTGACCCTGACATTCCTTAAAGCCGAGCCTGATCCCAAGAGCTCCATCCCCACCCCACGGGGTCCTTGCTCTCTCTGCACCTGGGGGCCTGGGTGAGAGCAAGAGGACCCTGGAGGTGTGGCCGAGCTGCCCTCTTACCAGCCTGATGGTGACAGTGATCGAGGTGACAGTGAAATTGAGGACGAGAGAACGCTTGCCCTGGGTGGCCTCGTGGTGATCCTCACAGATGAGGTGGAGAAGACACTCTCACTTTCCGTGATGCTTGTGTGACCCCCCTTTTTTTTATTGGCATATAGTTGTGTTAGTTTCTGCTCTGCAACAAAGTGGATCAGCTATATGGACCTCTCTCCCCTCCTGCCCCACTTATCCCATCCACCTAGGTCATCACAGAGCGCTGAGCTGAGCTCCCCGTACTACATAGGTTTCTTTTCTTCTTAAATGGC
This sequence comes from Aepyceros melampus, assembly GCA_006408695.1. Lineage (NCBI taxonomy): Eukaryota > Metazoa > Chordata > Mammalia > Artiodactyla > Bovidae > Aepyceros > Aepyceros melampus. The sequence goes on from SJXQ01005646.1 coordinate 705,178, forward strand.
TCCAAACCTTCTCACTTCCTGAATTCTCCACGGAACCAACATGCGTGCCACCTCCACCATTTTGCCTCTCCCTGTAGTGTGAGCCAGCCACCTCCGAGGGGGGTCATGGGAAAGAGCAGAGGGTCTCAGAGGAATGATTCCTGGGGGACTGAGGATGGAGGGTGGCCTGAACCCAGCCTTCAGATCTGATCTTCCCAGGGCTCCAAAGAGAAAGGCTCTGCTCAGCTGGCCTGCTATAGAGGGAATGAAAAGCAGATGTGCAGCCTTGCGGGATCTACTGAAGACCAGGGCCTTAGCACCTCATTCCCTCTGTCCTCAGTGGTGCTGTGGGGTCACCAATGGGGAGCACAGCCTTCTGCCAGTGAGGGTCTCCAGCTGCCTCTTTCACTCAGATGATAAAGGAGTGGAGGAGAGAACGCCCCTGAGCCGTGGAAAGCCGCAGGACCTCTGGGAATTCTGGGCAGAACAGACAGACCAAAACAGGAGTTCTGCTGCTCAGGGCCAAGACACGAGGCCAGAGCATGAAATCGCTGGAACGAGATCACAGGCCTCGCCAGGTCACTTGTTCCTCCCCGGAGATCCAGCACTGCCATTCCTTTATGGCCAAACAGGCCCCTGGTGAAAATGCAGATGCTCCTGGGAAGACTGTGATGCTAAACCGTTTCCAGTCATTCTTCCCCAAGTGCAAGTTTATCGGTCATGACCTGGAACAGAGGAGCCTGGAGGGCTACAGTCAATGGGCTCGCAAAGAGTCTGACACAACTGAGCATGCACGCACGCACGGAATTTGAAGGTGAGGGTCGACTTTCTGTAATCCAGCCCAGTGGTTCTCAATCCTGACTGCACCTTCACACCTCCTGGGGGAGCATTAAAAACAAAAGCACACAAAGTCCTAGCCCTGGCACAGATGCTGATTTAGTGACACCTGGGGTGGGGCCAGACTCTTGCCTGGAAAATCCCATGGACAGAGGAGCCTGGATAGCCTGCAGTCCATGGGGTCGAGAAGAGTCGGACATGACTGAGTGACTTCACTTTCACTTTTCACTTTCATGCATTGGAAAAGGAAATGGCAACCCACTCCAGTGTTCTTGCCTGGAGAATCTCAGGGACAGGGGAGCCTGGTGGGCTGCCATCTATGGGGTTGCACAGAGTTGGACACGACTGAAGCGACTTAGCAGCAGCAGCAGGGGTGGGACCAGGCACCTTTAAAGCTCTCGAGATGATTCCAGGGAGCAGCTCCACCAGCCTCTAGCACAGTAACCCTTTAAGGGAACAAAACCCTGAACCTCCCCACTCGTGACCTCTGGACCAGCCATGTGGCCAACCCAGGGAGCTTATTAGACCTGCATCCCTCAGGGATCATTGACTCAATGGACATGAGTTTGAGCAAACTCCGGGAAACAGAGGACAGGGAAGCCTGGTGTGCTGCGGTCCGTGGGGTCACAAAGAGTCGGACACAATGGAGCAACCAAACAGCAACAACCCTCAGGCCCCACTATAGCCCCCCCGATCAGAATCTGCTCTGAGAAAGACCTCCAGGTCAGTTACAGGCAAGTGCAAGTTTGGAAAGCACTGACTTACAGGAAATATAGGCCTTTGCTCTCACCTTATTCCTGAGGCTGCTGGGCAGAGCAGACTTCATTCTCCCTCATCCCTCTACCACCCTCAGCAGTACCCCCACTGCCCAAGCTGCCACCCCCAATCCTTTTCAGCTACAGTGGCTGCTACAGAGGCTCTGGTGGAAAGGAGCATGTTTGTGCAGGGAGCCCTCTTTCTGCCCAGCCCCAGGAGGTTGAGACCTCTTTCCCCTCAGAGACAGCGTGTGGGTGATTTACTGCTTTAGACACTGGGATGCAAGGGCGAGAGACAGGGCACGGGCTGGCAGCCAGCCTGGCCAAACACACGAACGGCAGCAGCCGCCTGGGACCTTAAGGAGCCACAAGCCTCAAAGATGCATGAAGTCTATGCAGAGAAAGATGGGCTGCTTTGTTTTCTCCTTTAACAAGCGAGGCTTGTTTCAGGGACTGTGAGCATATGCTGCCAGGCCTGTTCTGACCCGGGCTGCACCTGCTGATCCTGTTCTCTAGACCCAGACACCCCACAGCGTGTCCCTACCCACATTCTACCAACCTCTGCCTCTCTCTCCTTTCCCCACCACCCCATCAGCTTCTGGAGTTTCAGGAAAGGAAGTCTGGATGGGGCTGAGGCTGCAGGTAGATCAGTGACCATGTAAGGGGCACGGGTGGGTTCAAGGGTGAGACAGAGGTCCCAGGTCCAGAGTGGCCTTGGACCCACCAAAGTCCAGGTATGGACAAAGCCAAAACGGAACCTTTCCCGCACCGGGAGCCGCTCGAAACTGGGTCCTGCAATGCCAGGGTCAAGCATAGCCATGAAGGAAGGAAGGGCTGACAGGTGAAGAAGGGGCATTTTAAAAGAGGGTCCAAGTGTTAGAGATGCTTTCTCAACTATGTCACTCCTGAAAGGGAAGCACCTTCTCTTGTTCTCTCTGAAGCATCTTGCAGGAGCTGGGAACAGTGTGGTGGTCAGTAGAGAATGAGTAAGGCGTACCGAAATGATCAATGGGTGGCTAAATGAAAGGGCAGATGGAGAATGAATGACCACGACTTCTGATTCCAACATTATGGCAAATGAGATACTTGGAAAAGCCTTCTTGTTAAAAAAAACTCAAGCCTGGATAAATTATAACACAGACTTTTGAATGCATTTCTAAGCTTATAGAATGTTAGAGACTATTCAAATAAGGGGGAAAAAAGTCACAAGAAGCTAAAACCCAATGGTGATATGGATCTGAAGGTAAATATACTTATTGGCAACACCAAAGGGAACCACCTGCAGGCTGGGGGAGCTGAAGCTGGTACACCTAAATTAAGTCTCAGATTCTTGAGAGGGTCTACTGAGGAGAGTTCCAGATCAGATGTACCTCTCTGGCTCCCAACCAAGTACAAATCCTCTCTGGGGGAAGGTGTTTCCAACGGAGACCCTTGTGATTGATGCCCAAAGATGACGAACCCACAGTCAAAAATTACCAAAAACACAAGGATATGAGTCACCACAGATTTACATGCCTAAGAAGTACAAATGTTGGAATCCTCAAATATAGACAATTAAACAACTGTTTTCAGACTTTGGACAACATGCAACTCAGGACTGAGTGATGAGAAACAAATGAGATCAGACTGAACTCCAATCTTCTGCGTGGAGGCAATTTCTGGAATGCAGAGTAGAGTGGGTGAACCCAAGCGGAGTTCAGGAAAGGAACTCTCAATGGGTTGAAGAGATAGAAACTGGAGTTTGGAGAGACCAAGGTGCTAGAATTTTCCAGACAGAATACCAGAGAAAAGAGAGTCATGCAGAGAAAGAGCTTCTAAAATCTGCATGGTCTCCTTGAATCTCTGGCTGGATTTCAACCTGTGCAGAATAGGGTAAATATCCAAGGCTGAGCAAAGAATATCTGGGACAGAACAATTGCCAGGGAGCTGTACACTGAAAAATTCCCAGAGCCCACACAGAGCTAGGAATCACTAGAGTTCATTTGCTTTTCATACAGCTATCAAATTGTCTTACCATCTTTTATTGAGAAAGATGTCTCCTATCAAGATTTTACTGGAGGTCCTAGCCACTAGAATAGGAAGACTCAGAAGCATAAAAGCATCCAGGCTGGAAAAGACGTCCATCTGTCTTTATTTCCAGGCAGCACAATTACATACATACAAAATCTTAAATACTCTACAAAGAAGTCACTAGCGTGATAAGTGAAGTAAGCAAAGTTGCAGGATACAAAGTTAACATATTAAAATGATATTTTGGTATATTTCCATATACCAAAAATAAACAGCTAGAAATTGAAGTGGAAAATATCATTTACAATAGTACCACAAAATGCTTGGAAATAAATTCAGTGAAATATGTGTAAGACTTGTACACCAAAAACTACCAAACAAATGGTGACTATATCATGCTCATAAGTCAGAAGACTCAATATTGAACATATCTCAATTACCCTCAATTGATGATCTACAGATTTGATGCAAATGGAATAAAAATCCCCAAGGGCTTCTCTGGGGGAACAGAAATTAACAAGTGGACTCTAAAATTTACATGAAAATGCAAAAAACCTAGAATAACCAAACAATATTGAAGGAAAGGGCAAATTTAGGAACTTGTACTACCTGATTTCAAGATTTATTAAACTGTACTAATCAAAACATGTAATACTGGCATAAGGACAGACATATTAGGAAGTCAGAAGTAAATCCACACATATATGGTAGTAAGTTAATCTGACAAAGATATAAGGTATTTTAATGTACCATGACTAGTCTTTTCAATAATAATTCTAGACTAACTGGATGACTATATGAAAAAAAACCCTCAATCTCCACATACAAAAATACCCAAAAATGGGTAAGGACCCAAACGTAAAAACTAAGACTTCTAGAAGACTATGACTTTGAGGTTGGTTTACCAAAAGTTTTAACTTTTGTCTCAGGTTCTAAGGATTTGTTAACAAAAAGGCACCACTCACTGTATACAAATAAACAATTTCAATATTTAACAAAGAATTATCTAATTTACTTTCAATATAAAATCATCAAAGAAAAAAGAAATAGAAACAGTAGAAGATAGTAACAGCACAAACATCACCAAATTGGGCTGACTAATATCCAGACTCAAACAGCACTGGGAAGTCCCGTATACCAGCAATCTGGAGGCCCAGATGGGAAAAGGCCCAGGCAGTGTAATCATTCCACAAGTGAGACTTCAAATTGCAATTTGGGGGATTCTTGTTTATAGTTCCAGGCTACAAACTGATATCAGCACTAGTTTGTGAGCAAACTGCAGCTCTGATTTCACATTAACCTTTTTACAATGCTGTTTTATCTTGTGAGTCATAGTATTTTGTTAAGCCCTGAGCATGGTTGACCACCCCAAGAAAAAGACATGCAAAAAGGCAAAACAACTATCTGAAGAGGCCTTACACAGAGCTGAGAAAAGAAGAGACGCTAAAGGCAAAGGAGAAAAGGAAAGATATACCCAATGGAATGCAGAGTTCCAAAAAATAACAAGGAGAGATAAGAAAGCCTTCCTAAGTGATCAATGCAAAGAAATAGAGGAAAACAATAGAACTAGAAAGACTAGAGAGCTCTTCAAGAAAATGAGAGATACCAAGGGAGCATTTCATGCAAAGATGGGCACCATACAGGACAGAAACAGCTTGGACCTAACAGAAGCAGAAGGCATTAAGAAGAGGTGGCAAGAATACACAGAAGAACTGTACAAAAAAGATCTTCCCAACCCAGATAACCACAATGGTGTGATCACTCGCCTAGAGCCAGACATCCTGGAGTGTGAGTCAAGTGGGCCTTAGGAAGCATCACTATGAACAAAGTTAGTGGAGGTGATGGAATTCCAGCTGAGCTATTTCAAATCCCAAAAGATGATGTGTGAAAGTGCTGCACTCAATGTGCCAGCAAATTTGGAAAACTCAGCAGTGGCCACAGGACTGGAAAAGGTCAGTTTTCATTCCAATCCCAAAGAAAGGCAATGCCAAAGAATGCTCAAACTACCGCACAACTGCACTCATCTCACACTCTCGCTAAGTAATGCTCAAAATTCTCCAAGCCAGCCTTCAACAGTATGTGAACGAGAACTTCCAGATGTTCAAGCTGGATTTAGAAAAGGCAGAGGAACCAGAGATCCAATGAGAATTCCATAAAAACATCTACTTCTGCTTTATTAACTATGTCAAACCTTTGACTGTGTGGATCACAACAAACTGTGGAAAATTCTTCAAGGGATGGAAATACCAGACCACCTTACTTGCCTCCTGAGAAACCTGTATGCAGGTCAAGAAGCAACAGTTAGAACCGGACATGGAACAATGGACTGGTTCCAAATCAGGAAAGGAGTACGTCAAGGCTGTATGTTATCACCTTCCTTATTTAACTTCTATGCATAGAACATCATGTAAAATGCTGGGTTGGATGAAGCATAAATTGGAATAAAGATTGTTGGGAGAAATATCATTAACTTCAGATGTGTAGATGGTAGCACCCTTGTGGCAGGAAGTAAAGAGGAACATCTATCTCAATTCCAGCACTTTCCCAGTTCCTTCACTTGAGCAAGTTACCTAGCCTCTCCAAGCCTCCATGTATGAAAATTTCTCCATGTATAAAAATGAAGAAAACCATACCTACCTCACAGTTTTATGAAGATGAGATGGCAGGTATTTCCACACACTTCATGTGCCTGCCTGCAATTTGAAGCAGACCTCATTAAACTACCCACCTTATCTCCATCTTATTCCTACAGTAGACTGGCTAAGAAGGCACAGACCATGACTGACTTCCCCCTATTAATCTGGGAGAAGTTATTGACTTGCCCGAGCCCATAAGCCTGTTAACTATGGAGATAAACTGATGCCCCTGCTATCCTAACATCATCATCAGCTATACTAGCAGTGGTCTGATGGTGGTGATAGCAGTGGTCTGATTCTACATATCACTTTGCTGACAAAGGTCCATCTAGTCAAAGCTATGGTTTTTCCAGTAGTCATGTGTGGATGTGAGAGTTGGACCATAAAGAAAGCTGAGCACCAAAGAATTGATGCTTTTGAACTGTGGTGCTGGAGAAAGCTCTTGAGAGTCTGTTGGATTGCAAGGAGATCAAACCAGTCTATCCTAAAGGAAATCAACCCTGAATATTCATTAGAAGGACTGAGGCTGAAGCTGAAGCTCCAATACTTTTGCCACCTGAATTGAAAAACTGACTCATTGGAAAAGACCCTGATGCTGGGAAAGATTGAAGGCAGGAGGGAAAGGTGATGACAGAGGATGGGATGGTTGGATGGCATTACCAACTCAATGGACATGAGTTTGAGCAAGCTCCAGGAGTAGGTGATGGACAGGGAAGCCTGGCGTGCTGCAGTCTATGGGGTTCACAAAGAGTCAGACATGACTGAGTGACTGAACTAACTGGGTATGGCTGATCAGACAGCTGAAGGTGAAGGTGAAGGTGAAGTCGCTCAGTCGTGTCCGACTCTTTGCGACCCCGTGGACTGAAGCCCATCAGGCTCCTCAGTCCATAGAATTTTCCAGGCAAGAGTACTGGAGTGGGTTGCCATTTCAGACAGCTAGGGGCTCAAAAATTCCAAGATCCACTCTCTGTCTTATCTATATCTTGACTTACTGGTAACAGCTGGTGCATTCATGAGTAGTCAGAGTAGTGTCCAGGCAGGTCAGAGACACTTCATAAGCCTGCTCTCTTTCTTGTCTCTGAAGCCCTGAACAAGATTACTTCCATTTTATTTTCCCTAAGAGAGGTAGGATGCAAAACACATGAACCATAAAAGAAATAAACTCATAAATTGATCCTACCTAAAACTGAAACTTTCTACCTTGAAAAGATCCCTTTAAGAAAATGAGAAGGTAAGCCATAGGCTGGGAGAAAATATTTACTATATATATATCTATATACCAGACAAAGGACTTGCATCCAGAATATAAAACAAACACTCTAAACCCATAAGATAAGCAACCCAATAAAATATGTGTAAAAAAGTCAAGTGAACATTTCACCAAAGAAAATATGCAATGGTCAACAAGTAAATGAAACACTGATTAACTTCATTCATCATCAGTTCAGTTCAGTTCAGTCGCGCAGTCGTGTCCGACTCTTTGCGACCCCATGAATCGCAGCACGCCAGGCCCCCCTGTCCATCACCAACTCCCGGAGTTCACCCAGACTCACGTCCATTGAGTCTGTGATGCCATCCAGCCATCTCATCCTAGGTCGTCCCCTTCTCCTCCTGCCCCAAATCCCTCCCAGCATCAGGGTCTTTTCCAATGAGTCAACTCTTCGCATAAGGTGCCTGAAAATGAAAACCACAAATTGAGTTACCACTACAGATTTACTCAAATGATTAGAATTAAAAGCTTGACAATACCTGAGCACTGACGAGGATTCAAAGCAACTCGAGCTCTTGTGATCTGCATATGAATATTACAGAAGGCTTTATTCATAACAGCCCCAAACTGGAGGTAACTCATATGCCCGAAGCAAGAGAATAGATAAACAAATTGTGTTATATCCATACTATAGGATACTATTCATCATTTAAAAGAAGCAAAATACTTATATACATTGCAGCACGGATGAATTTCATATCTTCATGCTGAAAGTCATGGATTAGATTGTTCCCCCAATAGGATATGTAGAAGTCCTAACACGTTGTACCTATGAGTGCAACCTTGTTTGAAATAGGGTCTTTGCAGATGTAATCAAGTTAAGATGAGGTCATACTATCTTGATTGTGGGAGTGGTTACACAGATGTATTCAGTTCAGTTCAGTTCACTCAGTCGTGTCCAACTCTTTGTGACCCCATGAATCGCAGCATGCCAGGCCTCCCTGTCCATCACAACTCCCAGAGTTCACTCAGACTCACGTTCATCAAGTCCGTGATGCCATCCAGCCATCTCATCCTCTGTCGTCCCCTTCTCCTCCTGCCTCCAATCCCTCCCAGCATTAGAGTCTTTTCCAGTGAGTCAAACTTCGCATGAGGTGGCCAAAGTACTGGAGCTTCAGCTTTAGCATCATTCCTTCCAAAGAAATCCCAGGGCTGATCTCCTTCAGAATGGACTGGTTGGATCTCCTTGCAGTCCAAGGGACTCTCAAGAGTCTTCTCCAACACCACAGTTCAAAAACCATCAATTCTTCTGCACTCAGCCTTCTTCACAGTCCAACTCTCACATCCATACATGACCACAAGAAAAACCATAGCCTTGACTAGACGGACCTTAGTCAGCAAAGTAATGTCTCTGCTTTTGAATATGCTATCTAGGTTGGTCATAACTTTTCTTCCAAGGAGTAAGTGTCTTTTAATTTCATGGCTGCGGTCACCATCTGCAGTGATTTTGGAGCCCAAAAAAAATAAAGTCTGACACTGTTTCCACATCTATTTCCCATGAAGTGATGGGACTGGATGCCATAATCTTCGTTTTCTGAATGTTGAGCTTTAAGCCAACTTTTTCGCTTTCCTCTTTCAGTTTCATCAAGAGGCTTTTTAGTTCCTCTTTTGTAAAAACTCAACAAATGGTACCTTTCAAATGGGTGATAGATCTGAAAATGAACAGATTGAGCTTTTGGAAACCAGAAAAGTATGTGTAATTGTCCAGATTCGAAACCTGGGACTTTCTTGGTGGTCCAGTGGCTAGGACTCCATGCTTCCAATGCAGGGAGCCCAAGTTTGACCCCTCGCAAAGGAACTAGATCTCATAGGCCTCAACTGTAGATACACAAATGTAGACAGACATTCAGTTCGGTCGCTCAGTTGTGTCCGACTCTTTGCGACCCCATGGACTGCAGCACATCAGGCCTCCCTGTCCATCGCCAACTCCCAGAGTTTACCCAAACTCATGTCCATTAAGTTGGTGATGCCATCAACCATCTCATCCTCTGTCATCCCCTTCTCCTGCCCTCAATCTTTCCCAGCATCGGGGTCTTTTCAAATGAGTCAGCTCTTTGCATCAGGTGGCCAAAGTATTGGAGTTTCAGCTTTAGCATCAGTCCTTCCAATGAACACCCAGGATTTATCTCCTTTAGAATGGACTGGTTGGATCTCCTTGCAGTTCAAGGGACTCTCAAGAGTCTTCTCCAAAACCACAGTGCAGAAGCATCAATTCTTCGGTGCTCAGCTTTCTTTACAGTCCAACTCTCACAACCATACATGACTACTGGAAAAACCATAGCCTTGACTAGATGGACCTTTGTTGGCAAAGTAATGTCTCTGCTTTTTAATATGCTATCTAGGTTGGTCATAACTTTCCTTCCAAGGAGCAAGCATCTTTTAATTTCATGGCTGCAGTCACCATCTGTAGATAGATACATTTCCTAGCTCTGCCACTAAGAGAATCTAGAAACATTGACATTCAGTAGTAACATGCATACTTCATGCCCACATCTTGGTTTCTAAATACCATCGTCCAGTACAAGGAACCAGGTTCCAGTAAAAGGAACCAGGCTCCAGTAAAAGGAACTCTATGTCTGGGACAGGAAAAATGCAAAATGAACCTAAAGCATTTGTGGTACCAGGAAGTAAGAAAGTGATTTTAAGGTCAGAAGTCAGAGGAGCCGAACTGAAAGAACTTTCAACAGCCAAAGCTACAATTTCAGCAACAAAACAAATCCCCATGAGGTCATAAGTAATTTAATAAAAAAATAAACAGCGGATTTTTTTTTTTTTGTCCACACTGTGTGGTATGTGGGATCTTAATTCCTTTATCAGGGATCAAATCTGTGCCCCCTGCATTGAGAGTCTGGAGTCTTAACCACTGGACCGGCAGGGAAGTCCCAAGAATTCTATTTAGTGGGATTCTGTTTAGAGGACTGAGGGAAATAGAAAATGCTTATTTTCTACTACTATTAATAGATCATTGCAGTAATAACTGCTACAGGCAAGACCCACCAGAGATGCTAAAATCAGTGGGCAAAATATAAGAAGAAACAGGATATTTGTACAGCCTCAAAGTATCCCCATCCCTCGCTAAAATACTTATTAATTACTATGGCATTTTAAACACATGTCCACAAATTCTTTCATACTGGTCTCTCCCAAGAGGTTAGTTTAATTCCCTTCTCAGTGAGTATGAGTTGGATTGCCTCACTTATAACAAATAGCCAGAAAAAGGGATACACAGTAGCATTTATAGTAGAGAAACCTGGTAAAAACCACCTTAACCAATTCAAGGTTAACATCATTAGTAATAAGACATATTGATATCGTGTACTCTCTGATGGGATGCTATTGGAAAGATCTATTACCTCTGTGATATTCTTCCCCCAAAGCTATAACCCAGTCTAACCTTGAGAAAATATCAGACAAATCCAAATTTAGGGACATCTACAATATGATTAGCATTCCTCAAACACAGTGAGACCATGAAGGACAAGGAAAGAATGTTCAACTGTCACAGGTTAGGAGCCTAAGGAGACACAGTAATTAAATGCAATGTGGTATCATTGACTGAATCTCAAAACAGAAAAAAGACACCAGTGGAAAACTGAGAAAACTCAAAACTGTTTATGGCTTAGTGAGTAATTTTGTACTGATGTTAATGTTTTAATTTTGATAAGCGAACCATGGCTATGTAAGCTATTGACATTAAGAGGAGCTAGAGGAAGGATGTAGAAATTTTTCTGTATTATCTTCACAACTCCTCAAGTCCAAAAATCATTTCCAGATAAAAAGGTATTTTTATAAATTAACTATTTAAAAACATATAAATGAAGCATCAGTACGAGATTGATCATCAGGTAATCTGTATCCAGGCAAAAGCAGTTGATCAAACATATTCCTAGCATTCTCTATCTTCTCCTAATGTAATCTAGGAGAGTGACTCAATGAGGAGATAGGCAGTAGCTGATACTTTATCCTATTATGAAAGCCACTGTTACTTCACCCTTACGCCAAGTACATTGTGGCATTTTTCCACATATGCAGGTTGTTGTTGTTCAGTTGCTAAGTTGTGTCTGACTCTTTGTGACCCCATGGACTGCAGCATGCCAGGCTTCCCTATCCTTCACTATCTCCTGGGGTTTCTCTGATTCACATTCATTGAGTCAGTGATGCTATCTAACTGTCTTATCCCCTACCACTCTCTTCTCCTTTTGTCTTCAATCTTTCCCAGCATCAGGGCTTTTTACAGTGAGTCAGCTCTTCACATCAGGTGGCCAAAGTACTGGAGCTGCAGCTTCAGTATCAGTCCTTCCAATGAATATTTAGGGTTGATTTCCTTTAGAACTGATTGGTTTGATCTCCTTGTTGTTCAAGGAACTTTCAAGAGTCTTCTCTGGCACCACGGCTTGAAGGCATCTGTTCATCAGTGTTCAGTGTTCTTTATGGTTCAACTCTCGCATCCATACATGACTATGGGAAAAACTATAGCTTTGGCTATACGGACTTCTGTTGGCAAAGTGATGTCTTTGGTTTTTAATACACCGTCTAGGTTTGCCATAGCCTTCCTTCCATGGAGCAAGCAGCTTTTAATTTCATGGCTGCTATCACTGTCAGCAATGATTTTGGAAGCCAAGAATGTAAAATCTGTCACTATTTCCACTGTTTCCCCAACTATTTGCCATGAAGTGATGGAACTGGGTGCCATGGTCTTAGTTTTTTGAATGTTGAGTTTTAAGCCAGCTTTTTGCTCTCCTCTTTCACCCTCATCAAGAGGCTTTTTAGTTCCTCTTCACTTTCTGCTGTTAGCTATGCCACTTCTGCATATCTGCTGTTGATATTTCTCCCAGAAATCTTGATTCCAGCTTGTGATCCATCCAGCCTGGCATTTTGCATGATGTACTCTGCATGCTGCTGCTGCTGCTAAGTGTCCAACTCTGTGCGACCCCATAGACAGCAGCCCACCAGGCTCCCCTGTCCCTGGGATTCTCCAGGCAAGAATACTGGAGTGGGTTGCCATAAGTTAAATAAATAAGGTGACAATATATAGCCTTGCATACGCCTTCTCCAATAATGAACCAGTCAGTTGTTCCATATAGGGTTCTGTTGCTTCTTGACCACACAGGTTTCTCACGAGAAGAGTAAGGTGGTCTGCTATTCCCATCTCTTTAAGAATTTTCCACAGTTTGTTGTGATCCACATGGTCAAAAAATTTAGCACAGTCAATGAAGCAGAAGCAGATATTTTTCTGGAATTCTCTTGCTTTCTCTGTGACCCGACATATACTGGCAATTTGATCTCTGGTTCCTCTGCCTTTTCTAAACCCAGGTTATACATCTGGAAGTTTTTGGTTCACATACTGCTGAAGAATTAAAAGGAAGTGGCAAGAATACACAGAAGAACTATACAAAAAAAAAAAAAAGGTTTAAAAGACCCAGAAAACCATGATTGTGTGGTCAGTCACCAAGAGCCTGACTTCCTGGAGTCTGAAGTCAAGTGGGGCTTAGAAAGCATTATTATGAACAAAGCTAGTAGAAGTTACGGACTTACAGCTGAGCTATTTAAAATTCTAAGAGATGATGCTGGCAAAGTGCTTCACTCAATGCATCAGCAAATTTGGAAAACTTAGCAATGGACACAGGACTTGAAAAGGTCAGTTTTCATTCCAATCATAAAGAAGGGCAATGCCAAAGAATCTACAAACTACTGTATAGTTGCACTCATTTTGCATGCTAGTAAGATTATGCTCAAAATCCTTCAAGCTAGGCTTCAGCAGTACTGAACATATACAAGTATCCTACACAAAAGTTCCTTTCACTTTTAGAAGTTTTATACAACTTCCCTTTTGTGAAAGATGTACATTAGCATTTGATTTCCCTAACTGAGAGAGATCTGAAGATCATTTTTGCTTTTACATAAAAAAATGAAAAGTAAAAAGCATTCAGCATTTGTTTTGCAGCAAACTATGACAGAGGCAGTGTGCACGCTGAGCATCAAGAGTGGTGCTGCCAAACTCCTTCCTCAGCAGCTACACTTAGCACCTCAACATCAAGCCAACATAGATTTGAAGTGTCTGTAGCATCTGTGCTTTATCTTGATTTATTTTGTGCATCTTAGGCAAGATGTATTTTAAGGGAGTTGCTTCTTTGCTTTACACCATTTTCACTTACAAAAGGTTTCATAGGAAACTTCTACTTTCAGATAGTGGAAGAAACATGTATCTGAAACTGTCCTTCAATCTTTTGTTTTTCACACTTACAGATTTTTCTATTGTTTTCCCAAATAGATTTTAAATTCCTCAATGGTGGGAGATTATGTTTCAATTTCAGTACCTTCTCTTATTTATTTACCTAATTATTTTTAAACATAGTTCCAGGCCCACACTTACATACCAATAAAGGATATGTAATATTACATGTCACATGCTGAAAACATCATTTTACTTTTCATTGTTCTATAGATTGTGTCTCCCCAAATTCATGTTGAAGCCCTAACCCCTAATGTGACTGTATTTTGAGATGAAGCTTATAGAAGGTAATTAAGGTCAAATGAGATCATAAGGATGGGGCCCTAATCCAATAGAATAGGTGGCCTTATAAGAAGAGGGAGAGAGAGAGAGATGAAAGATGGAGGGGACTGTCCCAGATTGGAAAGGAAGCAGATACAAGAAGAGGTGACCAGGTGGTAGGATTATCATCTCTTTCATGGCATTCTCCTTCACTGTGTCTCCATCTGAACCTCCAGCAACGGGTTCATGACCACCTCTGAGCACTCCCAGAGGCCCTCTGAACCTCCATCTTTCCTCATGGCTAAAACAGATCAGCACGAGATGCTACCCTCGGAAGTCCAGCAAAGGAAGGCATGCATGGCTCAGCTGCCTGATGCTATCAGAGGGGCAGGCGTGCACACACACATGACCACATGCAGAAAGACAACCTCGTCTTCCTTTCTCTACATTTACTTGGCAGCTGGAGCAGTGGGTGACCCAAGCTATGTGACTGAAAGGACAGGTACAGCATCCACAAGAGAGAGATCATGTTTGAGAGTCACTGCCGGCATGGTCAAGTAAGAGATTTAAAACCAACCACTCGTCTCCTGTGCCCCTGCTGGCCACTTCCCCCGAGAAGTCTAACCTCCCAGAGCCTGTGTTCTCATCTCTGCCAACAAGGAAGCCAGCTGGTGGAACGGTGAATGGCCTTCCTTCCCAGGAAAGGCAGACCGTGAGCATGGTGAAAACTCTCTGGTGCACGTTGTGGGTGATGCTTGCTTTACAGCTTCCCAGCTTAGAGTCTTCTCTTTTGTCTTCTCATCCAACTTTTCTGAAGAGTTTGAGATTTTTAAAAACATGGAAATCATTTTTTTTCTCTGACCTCCCTTTTTTTTTTTTAGGAAATTGTGTGTGTGTGTGTGTGTGTGTGTGTGTGTGTGGTGAAACGCACATGATATAATATTTACCGTTAGTAACATTAGTACATTAATGATATTGTGCAGCTATCACCTCTACCTGATTCTGCTCTCTTTTAAGGCATCATGTGTTCATTATTGAAGAGATGGGGATGGGGAATATAAAGAAAGAAGTAAAAATTATCCAAAATCCTGCTCCCTGCAAATAATCGTGATTAGTGCTAAGGCTGTGTTGCTCAGTAGTGTTCGACTCCATGTGACTCTATGGACTGCAGCCCGCCAGGCTCCTCTGTCCATGGGATTTTCCAGGCAAGAATACTGGAGTGGGGTGCCATTTCCTCCTCCAGAGGATCTTCCCAACCCAGGGATTGAACCTGGGTCTCCTACATTGGCAGGCTGATTCTTATCCACTGAGCCACCTGGGAAGACCTAATGCTAAGGTGGCAGCTCCCAGAGGTGCCCTGAGACATCAGGGCACAGTAACAGATCCACAAAGACATTGCCAGAGACACTACTTTGCCAACAAAGGTCTGTCTGGTCAAAGCTGTGGTTCTTCCAGCAGTCATGTATGGACGTGAGAGTTGGACTATAAAGAAGGCTGAGCGCCAAAGAATTGATGCCTTTGAACTGCGGTGCTGGAGAAGACTCTTGAGAGTCCCTTGGACTGCAAGGAGACCCAACCAGTCCATCCTAAAGGAGATCAGTCCCGAATATTCATGGAAGGACTGATGCTGAAGCTGAAACTCCAATACTTTGGCCGCCTGATGAGGAGCGCGGACTCACCGTTAAAGACCTTGATGCTGGGAAAGGCTGAAGGCGGGAGGAGAAGGGGACGAAGAGGATGAGCTGTCTGGATGGCATCACCGACTCAGTGGACATGAGTCTGAGTAAACTCTGAGAGTTGGCGATGGACAGGGAGGCCTGGCGTGCTGCAGTCCCTGGGGTCGCACAGAGCCGGGCACGACTGAGCTGAGCTGAAGACGCTGCCAGGACCCTTCCGGTTTTGAGGGAAGCACAGCGCCATCTGTCGGGTGCTCAGCACATTGCTGGCTCCACCAGCTCCCAGCTTCCGTGTTAGACTGCGTGACATTCCTTCTAACAAAGTCATGTCTTTGTGAAGTTCTTTTTCTGGTGGTTGCTGTGATAAAAAGCCAATACCATGTGAAAATCATTGTGGTACAGGAAATGAGTGATGGTGTCCAGCATGGTTCCAAGGTTTGAGAAGTCGGACTGCACCCAAAGCACAATCCCGTCAGTAAATAACTGTGGCTATTTACAGACAAACGTAAACTTTTTCTTTTTTCTTTCAACTTATGTGTAGTATTTTTAGATTTGTAGATGACTACAAAACACGTTTTGCATTATTGAGACCTAAATACCTAATCAAAGGACCTCTTTGGTATTTCCTTTGGGCTAGGATGCTGGGAGGGATTGGGGGCAGGAGGAGAAGGGGACGACAGAGGAGGAGATGGCTGGATGGCATCACTGACTCGATGGGCATGAGTCTGAGTGAACTCTGGGAGTTGGTGATGGACAGGGAGGCCTGGCGTGCTGCGATTCATGGGGTCACAAAGAGTCGGACACGACTGAGCGACCGAACTGAACTGAACTGAAGTGTTAGTTGCTCAGTTGTGTCTGACTCTTTGCAACCCCATGCACTGTAGCCTGCCAGGCTCCTTTGTCCACAGGATTTTTCAGGCAAGGATACTGGAGCGGGTTGCCACTTCCTTCTCCAGGGGTCGTCCCAACCCAGGGACTGAAACCGAGTCTCCCACACTGCAGGCAGACTCTTTACCATCTGAGCCACCAGGCCCTGAGAGCACCACAGAAAATTATTGACTCTAAGGGCGCTATGAACAAAGAAGTTTGAGAACCTCTGTTCTAAGGGATCTATTTTTGGCATTTTAATGTATAGAAACAAATGTGTATATTGTCTTCATAACTGAGCACACATGTACTGGGTTGGCCAAAAGTTTTTTCCTATGGAAAAACTCAAACAAACTTTTGGCCAATCCATAAGTGCAGTTTTATAATGGGTACTACAATCCATCATTTTATAGTTGAAGAAACTGAGCTCCAAAGGGGAAGTGGTCACACAGCTAACCAGGCCCCACTTTGTCACACCCACCTGCTTCTCCCTCTGAGACCCCCAAGATGATGGACCTTGATGGTTCTGAAAAACATTCGCCTCACCAATGAACAAATGTGCAGGCCCTTAGATTGCTGGCAAGGAGTGGTCCTAGATTTGCTGATGAATCCAAAGTGCCCCAGCCTTACCTCTTTACCCACTTCCTGACTCCTAAAAATTTTATCTAGGCTTTGCTGTAAGCAGCAGATAAACAGCATCATAAACAGCAGATGACTCTGGGAAAGGAAACCCATTGAGCTATTATTAACCATTTGTACTTCCATGTAAATGAGCTTTTCAGAATCTTCTCTGAGAGAAGCTTTGATAAGGAAAAAAAGAGGTTTCTGAAAGAAGTGGGTAAGGTGGGTATCTCAGATGCGGGTCCGTGGAAAGACTGATTCAGAGAGCTGTGTGCAGAAAGTATTTAAGGGAGTGTTTGCAGAAGATGACAAGGAACCAAGGAAGGGAGGACTGGGCAGAGAGGAGCTGGCCTGCAGTGTGATTATAACTGAGGCCTCAGCCATCCTATGGGACACTCCAGAGCTCAGATGGCCCTTAAGAGTTGTCTCAAATCGAGGCAAGCAGGCTGGCTCCTTGTATCCCAGCATCAGCCAGTCACTGTCCATGGTCACCCTGGAAAACACGTGACCTGGAGTGAGTAGCTTCCTGGGAACCAGGTAGGGCACAGTGAAGGATGCATTTGTGAACCATTAGTGGCTAAGAATTCCAGCAGATGGACACCAAAGAAAAAGTTTGTAACAACTCTGCAAAGTGCCCTGAAGGAGAAATCCATAGAACTTAGTGTGTGTAATAAGGGAGAAAAACAAATATCCTAACCTAATCCGGAAAGGTGTGTTGTGGGGGAGGAGGGGAGAAGAAGGAGGGGGGTTGTGCACAGCTTCGAGGAAGACCTCCCTGGAAGAGTGACAATCAGACTGAGACCTTAGCTTGAGTTACACAGATAAAGCTGAGGAAAGCAATAATGGACAGAATGTGCAAAGGTCCTGGGGCAGGAGGAACGGCCTTAACTGAAGTTGGGGCATGAGGGACCATCACAGATCAAGGCTGGCATACAGCTTGGGTCAAGCCGGGCAGGGGTTAGGGAGGACTGGGGACCTTATTTCCATGGAGACCACTGACCAGGAAGGTAGGTAATATGATCATGTCTCTCATATCCTCTCTGGGATTCTTTCCTTCCCACTCAGGCTGCCCTTTGATGACTAAACTAACCAGTGTCACCTGGATATAAACGTGGTTTGTCCCAAGCTCCCCCCGAGCCTCTCCAGAGAGGTCCCAGCTCCAGACAATTCCGGCGGGTGGGTGCGGGGGGTAGTCTCTGTGGCAGCCGGCAGCCTCTTTCCCGGAACTGCTCAAGGCCCCGGATGTCCCTCAGAGAAGAGAGCAGGGCCTGGAAGGAAGTGGCTGTCCTTGTCCTCCTCCCAACACCCCTTCCTGCCCAGAGCAGACAGAGTTGGCCCCTCTAAATAGAGCCTTGTGGAGGAAGAGGGGAAGTGAATAATCCCTTTGCCAAGCTGCCCTAGAAGAATCAAGGCAGAACGAATCAGCAGAGCTCCAAGGTCCCATCTGGGAAACCACTCAGGGTTTCCAGGATCTGATCCCACGGCGATGCTGAGGGCACCTGAGCAATCAAGGAACACTGGCGGCAAGTCCTCTGTCTGACGCCTCTCACCTCCGTGGGAACTTTTCCTGGAAGGGGGGGCGGGGAGCAGTGTTAAGGCAAATCTGCTCACACTCCAGCCTCCCACAGGCAAGGAGGTGGCGGCCACCCTGTGCAAAAATGACAGCATCCACCACAAGCTGATCCGTATCTTTTAAAACATTCCTGACGGTTCAATTAAATCTACCAATTGCTTTGGCTGCTTTTCTTTCTGACTCAGTAGGATGATGCCACTGAATCATTCCTTTAACCAAGGCAACCATTTAAATCAGATAATGCACGCGATAGTCCTCAACACATCGTCAGCCAAGACAGGGTGGCTGGGCGAATGACATGGATTCATTCAGCACTTCTTACATGCCAGACAGTGCTCTCTGTGCTTCACGGACGTTCGCCTGTTTGATTCTCACAACAGTTCTGTGAGGCAGATAACATTATTGTCCCCATTGTACAGATGAGGAGACTGAGGCACAGAGAACATTCCTGGGGCATAAGTTGGTAAGTGGCAGACCTGCGATTTGAATGACAGTGTAGCTCACAGTTTGTAACCTGGGCCCAGAGCCAGCTTCGGGGCTCTGTGGAACCCCCTAAAGGGCAGCAGGGTGGTTACCTCCAGGTCAGAGGGTCTGTTTCATTGGTTTTCTCTCCAGCATAAGGATTTTTAAAAATAAAAGATTCCAAGGCTCTGAGTAGATTTGCCAATCACTGGCAAGTGAGCTCTGTCTGAAGAGGCAGGTGAATTGCTCTCTCTTCTCTGAAATTCAGATTTCAAAGTCTGAATTAAAACCTATAAATGAGTACTTAATAAACACATCAAGTGATTCTCATCTTAGGACAAATATGAGAGGAAAAATAGAAGGACTTGCCTTTGGTTTTCAGCTCCTTCTCATCTTCAGTGTGCCTAGGTCAAGCCTTGAGCCTCAGTTCTTTGCCTGTAAAATGGGCACAATTCCTGCCCTGCCCTTTTCCTAGAGCTGCAGTGAGGGGCAATGAAACCAGATTGCACTCTACAAGGAAGAAGACGGTCACGGTATCAACAACAATGTGTCCCTTCCAAGCCACAGCTGTGGGTCAGGTCTGCTCCTGAGCTTGAGATGAGGGCAAAACAAAAAGCTAGATGGGGAGGAAAATGCATTGGGGCTCAGTTTAAGGAGAATCCAATCACTGAGATTTTGAGGACACACAGGCTGGAGTAGAAGGTTTTAACAGAAGCATGTGTAGACCCCTGGCTACACACCCACACTGAGGCTGAAATGTTTAAATACACCGGTGTCCCCCGGGGTGGGGCAGTCCAGGGTGGGGAAGAGAAACTGCCAAGAGAGGAGGGCGTGCAGAGTGTGGCCTGAAAGTCAGACGGGCATTGGTTTGCATCTGAACCCCTGCCAAGTACTAACTCTGTGACCTTGGGTAAGTAATCTTGTGCCTCTGTGGGTCAGTTTTCTCATCTGTAAAATGGGAGGAATCATAGCCTGTGCACCAAGGAGCTAATCGTGAGGATCAAAGAAGACAGCTCCTGGGTATGGGCCTGTGACAGGATGGAGGAGGGATAAAAGCTAAGAATCCCCAGGACATGCTTCCATCAGGGGCTCAGAAATGGATCGGCTATGCCTGTGTGTCCAGATGAACCTCTGGGCTGGACTTGGTGGTGGAGAGGTGCTGAGCAGGGGTGCAAGGAGTGTAAAGAGCCTGGGTGGGCACTGCTTGTGGATTTCATGGGCACCTAGAAGCACTGGGTGTCTATCTAGAGAGGTCATGTACACACATACACGAATTACGGGGCTGGAAAAAGCTCTTGAGAGTCCCTTGGACAGCAAGGAGATCAGATCAGTCAATGCTAAAGGAAATCAACCCTGAATATTCATTGAAAGGACTGAAGCTGAGGCTCCAATACTTTGGCCACCTGATGCAAAGATACAATTCATTGGAAAAGACCCTGATGATGGGAAAGATTGAGATCAGGAGGAGAACAGGGCAACAGAGGATGAAATGGTTGGATGGCATCACTGACTCAATGGACATAATTTGAGCAAGCTCCAGGAGACAGTGAAGGACAGGGGAGTCTGGCATGCTGTAGTTCGTGGGATCACAAAGTGTTGGACACGACTTAGCGACTGAACAGCAAAAACAACAAGCACACGCGCACGCATCTGTGTGTGTCTTCAGGTTTCACAGTCAACAGAAGCCTTTCCAGGGAGAAAGGCAGAGCCAGAGTCGAGACAGGCTCCAACCCAAGGTGGCGGTTCAGCCAGGACCTCCAGGACTGCCGGCCGGACTGGGGGCATAATTTTTAAAATACTTCACTACCAGGGTAAATAGGTGCAGTCCCAAGCCCCTGGAGCATCCAACCTGATACTCCAGTCCCAGGACTCAAGACCCCCACAGGCCTGAAACCAAAAGGTGAACACTGGGGTCAGCAGGGCCAGCAGCCGGGAACTCACCCCAGCTGCGTCTGGCTTCCCCGCCGCCGACTAATCGGCCGTTTGTCACTAGTGATTACGTATGTGGATTAGCCTCCCTGCTCCCATCCCAGCTCCCCTCCCATCTCAGCTGTCCCTCTCTCTGCTTTCATCACATCCCTCTTAGCTGCAGGAGGAATTCTGCGTTCAAAACAGAGGGTTCAGATCACTGCATGTCCCTGCCTTGAGACTTGGGGTCCTGATGCCATGGCCAAACACTCGAGGACTGCTCCAGGGGCTACAGTTGGGCTGAGGGGCACACGGGGGCATCTCCACTCTCAGGCCACCTGCACCCCCACACCCCCCACTCAAGAGCCCAGAAGCTCCATCGCCCTCCAGCCAGCCTTCTGATGAGTATTCCACACCAGCTCGGCCGCAGAAGCAGCAAGGCTGTTTGCTGACAACCAGGAAAGGGTTTTAATCTCGGAAACAGTCAAGGTGGGGAAGAGGGATGAGGGGCGGCCGGAGGACCATATGGAACCTGTTTGAGGAGCTGGATCAGAGCCCAGCTACACCTCCGTGTGCTGGGGCACCAGGCCAGCTCTTGGCTTTGCCTGCTCAGCTCTGGCCAGAGAAGGGAAGGAGCGGGGAGAACATACAGGCCGGCCGAGAGGGGACAGGCGGGCTAAGTGTATTCATGGGACAGTGTCCTGGAGAGGCCAACACCCTGGCTGGCTGCCCAGTGGCTAGAAGGGGGGCTACTTTTGAAGGCCTAATGGCTTGACTACATGCTAGATTCACAGAGGTCAACAGAGTGGCATTGGGGGTCTCCTTGAGGCAGTCAAAGGGTTTGTCTGGGATTGCCACCCCTGCTCAGCCTGTTACTTCCTTGGCCTGGCTGCTGGTGGAGATGCTTCTAGAAACTCCCAACAGCACCATTTTATCTCTGCTTTCGCTCCTCTTCACCATCAATCCTCTGTCTCTCGGTCTACCCCGCACAAACCCAGTCCCATGACTGGATGTTGGGCCCACACTATGCCAAGTTGCAGCCGGGGGCGGGTGGGGGGTGGCGGGGCGTAGGTTGTTGTAAGTATTTGACTACACTGCTTGGACCTCAGTCTCATCACACTGATCTCGGGACTGATCCGCATTTTGGACTGACCTTGCTGGATTCTGGACCGAACTCACCGGATTTCCAACTCACCACCTCGGTGTGCGTGAAGCCTGCTTGTATTTCCGTCTAGACTCCCAGGACTTTGTGATGAACCGACCAAGTGTCCGATTGATTTTGCAGAAGTTCAGACAAAACCCAACTGAAAGTAGTATGGCTTGAGCTTCCTGAATTTTCAATGCACCTGACTGGACTTCTGAGTTTCCTGAATTTTCAACTTATCTGACTGGATTTCTGACCAGTTTGACTGAAAAGTTTTAACCAATTTTATTGACAAGATTGAAAAGTTTTAACCAAATTCACTGATGATTCTTTCAAAAGCTAAGTTTCTCCAGTGTTTAATCTCTCAAGATTCTTTTACCCTGAATTGGCTAGATGATGGGGGTACTCACAGAACCAGGCTAAATGACAGGAAATTGTGTGGGGAGCCGACAGAGCCGTCTGCAGCCTACCCCCCACCTCGCACTCATGTCTTACCCACAGCCCGTCTCACCTGAAAGGGAATGTGACAAAATGTGCCCTTTGTCCTTTATCCTCCCCCCTGGAATCTTCTAATGTTCTAGCACCTGTATCTTTATTGATGTTGACATCAACCATTCTCTGCCTTCTCTTCTTTGTTTCCAGCACTGCCCCAGCTCTTAGAAGTAGGCATTAGCAGTTCTAGGAAACGATGCTCTAGAATCAGTCTGATCTGAGCTCTCATGTCCTGCTAGAAAGTCATATGAAACAGAGCTCAGAAGCGAGGGCTCTGGGTTAGGCTGCCTGGGCTCAGGGCTCTGCTGGTTCTAGCCCTGCTATCCTGGGACGTGTTCATAAACTTTTCTAAGCTTTGGTTTCTTCACCTCCCAAATGAATGGGTCAGTCATTTGTTATGATGTGACTTTAGATTCATCAGGGAACACTGAACAGTGAAAGTCCTCCCAGCTAAGCCCACCCACCCCCAATGCCAAGCAAGCTACGGATGTTTTCAAACCCTCCAAGTATATCAGAACCATAGGGCTAGTTCTGTTTTGCTGGACCTTTGTCCATCTACTCACTTCTGGTAGTCATGGGGGTGGGGGGAATTCTTGAGTCTCATTCTTGAACATATTTGCTTCAGTAAGATCTCTCAGCAACACCCCATGTTCCCTCCTCTCCATGTGGATGAAAGATAGTGTGCTCCCTCCCTGGGGTTTGGAAGTTGAAAGATTGATCCCATGAGAGGGTGACCAGGGTAGGATCGAGAGATCCTGATACACCAATCTCCTCAGCCAGTAGCCAGGCCTCGGGGAGCACACCAAGAGACAAAGGGGCCCCCCTCTTCACTTCCTACCCCTCTGCTCCCAGAAAAGTCCTCCACTGCTCCAACCCACAACTGGAGCTTCATGGGAGGGTTCCAAAGGGCCCTAGTGTCCTGACCATTCAACATTCTGGACAGAGACTTAAGGTTGGATCATAGGTTAACTCCCGTCTAGAAAATCATATCTCAGCTGGGCCCTTCCCCACTTGGGGAGAGGGGAATTGTATGAATTGGCTAGTCTAGCTGCACCCCAATCTGAGAGGCTCAGAAGGCAGGGAGAATGGGCCACAGGTACGGAAACCCCACATGCTTCCCAAAGCACCCCATTGTCTGGGTCTGATGGTAACAGTCCTCACATCTCTGTGGGTCTTTGTAATTTCCAAGGACTCTTCCATAAATTGTCCACCTGATTAACATTTGTTGAGACTTGACTTTGTGCCTAGAAGTATGCTTTGCCAATAATAACATGAACAGGTGCTGTGCTAAAGCCTTTAACCTGTATCACTGTTTAGTCCTAACAATGACCCCTCTGTAAAGATGAAGACAAGGAGACTCAGTTTATCCATTTCTCAGTGATGCACAGTGCTAAGTAAGAGAACCGGGGTTTGAATTCACCTGTCTCAGGTGACTAAGACTCCCCATCCCTGCACTCCCTCATCTCTAGACTTTTCACCTTCCCCTAATTATACTGAAAAAGCTGAGACAGGTATGAATGTCCCATGTTAAAGATGAAAAAGCTGACCTTTGGTGGGTTTAGGGGATTTTCCAAAGATCTAATAAAAGGCTGGCTCCAGCGTCCCCACTGCCCATAAGAGAAGCCTCACCCCAACACCACCCCCACTCCCAAGCCCAGCTTCAGCACCCCCTCTTCCCATCTTTGCCCTCACTCAGGCTCCTTCCCAGACCCTGCTGTACAGCATGTGAGGCCCCCAGGGACAAGGATGTTACCCCACAACTGGCTTGTGAGACATCAGCACAGGTGGGCAGAGGGGCTCCGGGCAGGCTCCCCACTCCTCCAACTGCTGGCCCCCCTTGGCTCCTCTCCCCCCAGCTTCCCTCCTCCAGGTGGGAATGACCACCATTCCTGGGGGCTGAGGGCAGGAGCATTATTTCTGAAAGTTCTTGCCAAATCCCTGTCCACCTAACCAACGGCTTTGGGCTCCATGACAAGGTCAATAGTTGCCCAAATGTCCTCAGATCAGATCTATTTTGTTTTCAGACTGGCCAATACCAACCAGCCTATTTCTCATCCATCTCTTCCCATAATATGCTCTTGTCTCTTACTCAGAAGCAAGGACTCTCCTGGTGTTTTGAGACCTGCTTAGGGGGTAAGCTACACCCTAGAAGGGGATGCGAAGCTCCAGAAGGCAAACAGGAAGCAGGGTTTCCAGACCCCTGAATTCTACCCCCAAATCATAAAAAGGTCTGGTGAGTCCCAGGGAACCCCCAAGTCTATGGGTCCTTGCCCCTTATTCACTGGGGTTCCCATTGTCCAGTCTAGTCCCATAAAGGTCGCCTTCTCTTGGGGCTTGGAAGTTTGGAACTCTAATTATTCAGAAATTTGACAAGCATAGAAGAAAACAGTTTCAGTAAGACTTGAGTTCAAGCCCTAGCTCTAGCCACTCACAGTGTGGCTTTGGGCAAGTTTTCTTTTTTTTTTTTCCCAATTTGTGCCCATAATTATTTTGATTACTTCACGGGTCACATAAAGCTTTACCAAGCAAATAGCCACTAATTAAATGGGCTCTGGGCATCTGTTTACCCACAGCTTTAATGAGAAGGCAAGACTTGGACCCTGAATATAATTCTAGCTTTGGAAATGGTTACATTCTTCAACATGACCAATCCAGGAAAATCCTCCTGATGAGAAAGTTTTTGTTTTCAAGGCACTATTCTATCATTCCATCTACCCTCACATTATCTCTGACAACACATGGAATTCATTATCTGTGCACTGCTTAGAGAAACAATAAGACAAAAAAAAAGATCTGACATTTATGGAGCACTTGCTATGTGCCAGACCCCCTTCTGAGTGTGCTCTGTGTACTAACACATGTAATCCTCCATCCAGCCTATAAGACAGGTGTTATGGTTACGCCCCCTCCATTTTAAAGATGAGAAACGTGAGGCACAGGGATGTAACACAGTGTGCCAAGTTTGTGTGGGTAAAAAGCAGCAGGCTAGGCTTTGAAGCTGGGCGGCTGTCTCCAGAGCACTCATGCTTAATGACCGTGCCACATGGTCACAGGGAGATGAAAGAGGTCCAGCCCAAAGGGAAGATAGGGTTGTCCATAAATTATCCTAATGGAAGCTGGGGAAGTGAGAAGTGACCGGAGAGAAAGAGATAATGTCTCCTGGGAGTTCAGAGAAGGGGAACATGGCTCCAGCTGGAAGGAGAGGGAAGTTTTGAGAAGGAGGTGACATCTTAGCTGAGGCTTGATGGGCAGGTAGGGTTTAGAACTGTGTGGACTTAGGGAGAAGGAGCAGTGGGTTTCACGTTTAGGGAGACAGTTGGCTCTGCCGGGAAGCAACAGACAGCAAGCAAAGAGGTAGATCAGAGAAGAGAACACCAGTCAAGCTGCAGAGCGTTGTAAACGTCCCCCTTACACTGAGTGATGACAAGGAGAGGTAAAGGTGTTTGAGATGGAGAGATGCGGTCCAGGACTGAGTTTGCAGAATTGTGTGCAGACAACAGAAGCCAGGAAGGGGAGAACCTGGAAACAGGAAAAATGTGTACACTCGGGTCTCCGGCAGGAGACGGGGGGCTTAGTCCATGTGTAAATAAGCCTACCGTTTAGGGAGGTGTCAGCAGAACCAATGAGGGATGAAAAAAACCCTCAGAGATGGGCAATGGGAAGGCTTTGCCACTGTTAGCCAGGCCTGCCAAGCGAGAGCGAGAAACTGCATCACTAGATAAGAGCCAGAGGTGCAGACCCTGGGGAAGTAATCCCAGCCAGAAACACGGCTCCAAGAAGGACTGGAGCCTGGAGCAAGAAGAACCCACCCTCAGATCTCCTCCTGGGGCTCTCCAGGGGCAGAAGCCAGAGCTGCTGGCAAGACAGTCCCCATGAAGGAGACCACAGGGGTCAGTTTCTGGGGACACTGAGCAGGGCAGAGAATGATGGAGAGAGGATGAACGGTGGGTGCGGGGGAGTGGGAAGAGGCAGAAACAAGACTCACCAGCCCAGTTCAGACTGAGAGGCCGTTGTCATGGTTCGGGGAAAAGACACTGCGCCAGGACAGTTACAGAGAAAAAGGAGCTGTTGAGGACAGATGCAAGAGAGTTTAACAAGGTAAGACTGGCAGATTTGGCGAGCAATTGTCTGCAAGTCAAGGGAGAGCTTAGTTACCTGCTAAGTGCCGGATGTATATGTAACCGAACTTCTATATGAACAGGGGAAAAAACACACACAGTGACCTGTTCTGGTATAGTGTTATGAAACATCTGAAATCAACCCATGGTGAAGAAGAAAACACCAGACAGGTTATCATGGAAGGGTCAGGACAGCAGGCTCTCTTCCACATTGTCGTCACAGTCACCCAGTACATATTCCTGTACCTGGGCTTCTTGGGTGAATCATCTCCATTCTGCTAAGTAGGCAACTGAGGCTCCAGAAATTCCAGTGATTTGGGAAAGACCACAAAGCAAGACTGCCACAGAGCTGAAATTAGAAGCCACCACAGTCTCTCTCTGCCCCCAATACTCCCTCCCCAACCTGTCCAGCTGGTGTGTCATAAATGATAACAGGTGACCCAGTCCCAGCAGGACTGGGGAAATCAGGCCAATTACTCCTATCACCCACTTCCTGGGATGGGCCTCATACCCTCCACACCCACCTTCTCTATATCCATCTCCTTTGAGTCCAGGGCATCAAGATGAATATATCCTTGCCTTGGAAAAGACATGGGAACTAATCAAAGATGATGCCTGGTCAGGTAGCCTCAGAATGAACTCCCAGCTCTGGTTTTCTGTGGCATGGTTTCCATTCAACAGGTAAGTGGGGTAGTGGTGTACAGTGATGGACTGGCAAAGAAAGATAATGCTCAAACCCTGTAAAGCGGCTTCATTATCCTGCTGCAGATTCTTGGCAGTTCCTCAAGTCTGGCTCGTTTTATGTCTAATTACATATCGCCACACATATTCCCCATATGTTAGGTTTCACATAATAAATACATGGAAAGCTGCTCTCTTTTTTCCATTAGCCCCTGCCCAGAAATGAACCAATTTCTGGTGAGTGCTTATGCAATAAAGAAGCAGTTGTTTCAGACACTGTGACACTTCATAACTGGACTTTTACGGGCTCCCGTCGTTCTGATTCAGAGGGGCTTAGAGAAGGACCTGGGTTTTCTGCCTGCTATTTCTGCTCTGGAAGCAAAGGCTACTTGTCAGGAATTATGTCCTGGGAGGGCTGGAAGCCTGGCCAGTGCCTCAGTCTGGGGAGACAAAGGACATCAGGCTGTTACAGGGAAGACGTGCTGGCTTCTGGAGGCAAAGCTTACTGCAGAGGCTTTCCTGTTGCTACTGTGTCCCAAGATGTGTCAGGGGCTCCAGCGTGTTGATCAGTCATGGGGTACCTCACCCAACCATCCATCAGCATGCATTTATCAAGCACCTTCTCTATGCCCAGATCTGCTCTAGACTCTGTGTTGGAGGGGGAAGGGGTAGAGTATGGGGAGAATAGCAGAGGATAGAGATGTGGTTATTAGAGCAGGATTTGGAACTGACAGCCTGGGTTCAAGGTCAGGCTGCACTGCTGACCAGCTGTGGACGGTCTGACAAGCCACTGAAAACTTCTCTAAACCCATTTACACATTCATCACAAGGGGATGCCAAGCTATGGCCTCATGGCGCTGTCGTGAGAATTAAATGAAACAATGCGAGTCAAGGGGCTCCCCGTGTCCTTGGCCCAGAGTGTGCGCTCAGAGACTGCTCATCGTTCCAATCAGTAGTTATCATCCACACTCTCACATCATCTACAGTGGGGCTGGGCAGCAGCGGGTTGCAAACACCAGAAAAAGCAGAAGACTTGGCTCTGAAACTCACAGTCCTGGGTTGAAGTCCCGCTCACGGCTGGCTGAGGAGGAGAACCCTATGGCCCACAGGGGACAAGGGAGAGACAGGTCGGTTGTGGGTGGGAACTGTCATCAGTACAGCAGGGTGGGGCTGCTGTGGGGTGGAGTCTATGAGGACAATGAGATTTAAGAACAGGATAAAAGGGGAGCGTGGGGACTTCCCTGGTGGTCCAGGGGATAAGAACTCACCTGGCCAATGCAGGGGACACAGGTTTGATCCCTGCTTCTGGAAGATTCCACATACCGTGGGGCAAGAAAGTCCATGCGCCGCAAGTACTAAGTCCATGCACCTATAGCCTGTGCTCCACAACCAGGGAAGCCACCACAGTGAGACGTCTACACGGCAACGAAGAGTCGCCCCTGCTTACCGTAACTAGAGAAAGCCCTCATGCAGCAATGAAGCAACCAAAACTAAATAAATAATGAAAAAAAAAGGTTGGGAGGGAAGCATGGCCCAGAGTGGGAAAACAGAGCACTAATATTCTTGAGAGCAAAAAACCCACTGATTATCATGCCTCAAATGCCTGTCACACCTCTACTCTCTGAGTACTTAGTAAGGGCCAGTTAGCCTTTGAGGCACAGGGACACAGGGTTCCTGGTGGGGTCATGACCACACCTGGGAAACTGCAGGACAGGGACTTCCATGTCAAGTAAAGCCTCACAGTGCAGAGGGGCAGGATGCGTCATGTCAGGGTCAGGAAAGGGCACGGGGGTAGCGACCTTTGACCTGGCCCACTTGACGAGCAATGAGAATGTGCACTGAGGGGGGAGGGAGGTCAGGCGGGGTATATTCCAAGCTAAATGGCCATTCCAGCTTTGGGCCCAAGAGTCCTGATGTCACACCTAATGCCATGACCCATTGAATGACAGCTCCATGAGGGCAAGGACTTGTCTGTCGTGCCTGGACATTAGCTAGAACATCACAGATGTTCAAAAAATACATGTTGAATGGAAGAACTAATGGTAACTGAACCATCCTGGCCGATGACATATGGTTGCCCTTCCAGGTCCATTCTCCTCTTGTCTCCACCTTGCTCTCTGCCCAGAAGACTTATGGGGGTGAACCACCTCAGTGGGCTCCCCTGCCCTCTGGTTATTCTAGAGTTTGGCCAGTGGGGAGCCCAGGTAGGAGACTGGAGGGAGGGAGGACAGTGAAGTCCACTGACCTGGCTACATGTCTACAGAATCTCCTCTGCTGGCTGGAGCCCGCCACAGAAGTTCCTCCATCACACATGAAGAAGGAATTCACAGGGCCTGGACTCCATCTTAGGCCTGTTCATGTTGATCATGCTCAGCCACCTTCCAATGGACTCTGAACTCCGTGTTTAGTGCCTATGAAAACAACAACAGAAGGATAAGACCCCCTCCAGACAGGGGAACCTTGAAGATCATATCTAGGTTACACATAGCCTAAGAGAAAACTTACACTAATCACCCCTTCCTCCAGACAGGCCATAAATTTTTCTGTATCTATTGGAGTGTAACCTCGGTCTTACTGATTATTGGCTAATTGTTTGACTGTTTGAGCACATGAGAACATAGCACATGAATGATGGAGTTATTGGGATTGTATTTTCCTTGGTTTATGTAAGTCTCAAGGAATTTGGAGGGGTGGGTCCAGACACGTACACATGTGGTATAAGAGATTTTCACATCCTTCGCTAAGAGAAGACTCTGCCTTGGGCTCGCTGGTGTAATAAACTGCACTCCACTATCTGCATTGTCCTTCTGAGTGAGTTTGTTTCCTGGAACGTGTGGCTACAACACACAAACCATGGTCTCTCCTGGATGCTGGCAACTGCTCGCTCTTGTAAGCAAGACTAGCCCTGGTAACCCAGGTTCCTGCACCATCCCTGGTGGTTTCCCTTCACCCTGGCCACACCTCTGTAAATACCTCTTTGTAAATTAAATCTCTAGAATTCTCCTAATTTGTGTGCCACCTTTTTGAGAGTCTGGCATAATCCCCAAATTCAAATTTTGTGCAGCAAAATTCCAATACAGTGTTCTCTTTTTCATGTCAATTCCAGCAGTTTGGTGGAAGACGTAGGTGTCTGATGAACTCTTGACTGAGAATAACCTCCCTAATTCAACTTATACTCCACAAATACTACAGAAAGTGAAAGTGAAATTGCTCAGTCGTGTCTGACTCTTTGTGACCCCATGGACTACACCTGCCAGGCTCCTCCATCCATGGGATTTTCCAGGCAAGAATACTGGAGAAGAGGATCCCAAAATGCAAATATAGAACTTGTAAAGTAAGTGAAAGCATTTGGCCCTGCTGATTTTGAATATTTTCTTCCTTTCCCCTTTGTTCCACTGGTAGCCTCAGAGGCCAACCCCTGTCCACACAAATGACAGCAGAAATCAAAGAGCAGAGAATAGCAGCGCTGGAAAAACCTTGAGACCATCGGGGCCAACCCCTCCCTCACCACCTCTCCTTCCACCTCCTTCTCCATCACCTCTACTCTCCCTACCACCA
>SJXQ01005646.1:737338-767788 GCA_006408695.1 Aepyceros melampus
CAACAATCATGCCGAAGCTAAAGGCCATCACTGCCCTGCCCAGTGCCGTCACCACCACCTTCATCACCGAGCCGCCCACAACTGCCATCGTCTCCTCCACCAGCACCACCCATTCAGCACTCCCACACATCTCCAGCACACCCAACACCCCCACTACACAGAAAGAACGAATGAGGGCCAGAAGAGATGATTTATAAGACAGGACACGTAGTGGCTTTCATGGAACTAAAGCTCAGATCTCTCAAGTTTTCATCAAAGAGGCTGAGTCCCAACTAAAGAGTTGACTTCAGCCATAATAAAAACTTTAAAACAAAAGGACATTTTTAAGAGGAGGACAGAATGGTATTGGAAGACAGTTTCCCTCATGTCGACTTTTTAAAAATAGACTTTATTTTCTGGAGCAGTTTTAAGATTCACAGCAAAATTGAGCAGAAGGTGCAGAGAGTACCCAAATACCCCTGCCCCCCAAAAATGCAAGCCTCCTCCACTCGCTATCAATATCCCGCACCACAGAGGTATATTTGTTACAACTGATGAACCTACACGGACACATCATTATTGTCCAGGGTCCACGGTTAGGGTCCACATTAGGGTTTACTCTGAATGCTGGACATCCTATGGGTTTGGACAAATGTACAATGATACGTATTCACCATTAAGCTTCAAACAGAGTGGTTTCACTGCCTTAAAAATCCTCTGAGTCCCACCATTTACCCTTATCTCCTCCCTCAAAACCTCTAGAAATCACTGACCTTCTTATTGTCTCCATAGTTTTGCCTTTTCTAGAATGTCATATGGTTGGAATCACACAGTAAAGTAGCATTTTCAGATCAGCTTCTTTCACTTATATGCACCTACATATCCTCCATGGCTTTGGTGACTTGATAGTGCATTTCTTTTTAGTACTAAATAGTATTACACTGTGTGGATATACCACAGTTTGTTTATCTGTTCACCTAATGAAGGCCATCTTGGTTGTTTCGGGTTTTGGTGATTATAAATAAAGCTGGTGTACACCTTCAGTGCAGGTTTTTGTGTGGCCATAAGTCTTCAGTTCATTTGGGTAAATACCAAGGAATGTGATTGCTGGGCCATATGTTAAGAGTATGTTTGAGGGAGTGAAGTCGCTCAGTTGTGTCCAACTCTTTGCGGCCCCATGAAATTGCTGTCTTCCAAAGTAGCTGCACCGTTTTGCATCCCCATGAAGAACTGATGCTTTTGAACTATGGTATTGGAGAAGACTCTTGAGAGTCCCTTGGATAGCAAGGAGATCCAACCAGTCAATCCTAAAGGAAATCAACCCTGAATATTCATTGGATGGACTGATGCTGAAGCTGAAGCTCCAAAACTTTGGCCACCTGATGCAAAGATGAGACTCATTGGAAAAGACCCTGATGCCGGGAAAGATTGAAGGCAGGAAGAGAAGAGGGTAACAGAGAATGAGATGGTTGGATGGCATCACCAACTCAATGAGTTTGTGCAAAGTCTGGGAGGTAGTGAAGGACAGGGAAGGCTGGCATGCTGCAGTCCATGGGGTCGCAAAGAGTTAGACATGACTTAGCAACTTAACAACATTTTGCATTTCCACAAATAATGAATGAGAGTTCACGTTGCCCCATTTCCTCACCAGCAAATAGTGTTGTCAGTGTTTTTTATTTTGGCCCTTCTAACAGGTGTGTGAGGTGTCTAATTGTTTTAATTTGTGATTCTCTAATTCAGTTCTTTGATATTCAGCATCTTTTCTTATGCTTATTTGTTGTCCACTTGTTCTTTGACAGGGTGTCTGTTCAGGTCTTTTGCCCATTTTTTAATTGAATTACTCATTTTCTTATTGTTGAGTTTAAAAATTCTTTGCATATTTTGGATAACAATCCTTTATCAGATGTCTCTTGCAAATATTTTCTTCTAGTCTGTGAATTGTCTTCCGTATCTCTTGCCAGTCTTTCGTAGGGCTGGAGTTTGTAATTTTACTGAAGTTCAACTTATCAATTACATCTTTCATAGATTTTGCTTTTCAGATCAGTTCAGTTCAGTCGCTGAGTCAGTCCGACTCTTTGTGACCTCATGAATCGCAGCACGTCAGGCCTCCCTATCCATCACCAACTCCCGGAGTCCACCCAAACCCATGTCCATTGTGTCAGTGATGCCATACAACCATCTCATCCTCTGTCATCCCCTTCTCCTCCTGCCCTCAGTCTTTCCCAGCATCAGGGTCTTTTCAAATGAGGCAGCTCTTCGCATCAGGTGGCCAAAGTATAGGTGTTTCAGCTTCAACATCAGTCCTTCAGATGAACACCCAGGGCTGATCTCCTTTAGGATGGACTGGTTGGATCTCCTTGCAGTCCAAGTGACTCTCAAGAGTCTTCTCCAAAACCACAGTTCAAAAGCACTAATTCTTTGGTGCTCAGCTTTCTTCACCATCCAACTCTCACATCCATACATGACCATTGTCAAACCATAGCCTTGACTAAAAGGACCTTTGTTGGCAAAGTAACGTCTCAGCTTTTTAATACGCTGTCTAGGTTTGTTATAACTTTCCTTCCAAGGAGCAAGAATGTTTTAATTTCATGGCTGCAATCACCATCTGCAGTGATTTTGGAGCCCAGAAAAATAAAGTCAGCCACTGTTTCCACTATTTCCCCATCTATTTGCTTTTAGGGTTACCTAAAAAGTCATTGCCATATCCAAGGTCACCTAGAATTTCACTTTTTCTGTCTTCTAGGAGTTTTATAATTCTGCACTTTCCATTTATATCTATGGTCCATTTTTTAAATCACATCGATTTTTTAAATGATTTACCATCAAATTGTCTTTAAAAGACAAAACTGGCATTAAAAACCAGAGTCCTATATTTCGGTTATAAGTTACCAAACTCCGGTGAGCTTTTGACTAACAATCAGAAGTTGGTGCATTCTTCGATTTCTGTCCCAATTTCCAAACCTAAGCTTTATTTTTCTTTAAATTCACTTTTCTGTCTTAATTCCAGCTTGTGAAAACAAATAAAATGTTCTCCCTTGGATTAAAGTGCAAGCTGTTACATTCACACACAAGTTTATGTCAAGAATGTCACAGTCATCAAGCTCAGAGGTGAGTTGTGCTTGGTTTGATGTGTAAGTACAAGAAAATTCAACTATTTAGCAAGTAATATTACTACTGGCTTACTTTTATATTTTTCAAAGAAGTTTTACATCCATTGTTTTATTTGGTCCTCAAATTAATCCTAAGAGGATGTTATCATTGCCATCATTTTACAGATGAGGAACTGAGATGAGAGTGCTCGCGGTCAGAAGATGAATAAGTGCAGAGACGAGCTTAGAGCAAGACTGCCTGTTATGACCACGGGGATGACGGTGATGATGATGGCTGAAGCCTGCTGAGTGCGCCCTCTGTGCTGAGCAGCTCAGCTGCCTATCACAGTTAATGAGGACCAGGTGGTTTGTCTTTTTTAGTTGCCCTGAACCCATATAACAACTGTGATTATCTGCCACTCATACTGTTGAACCAGGCTTAGCCAAGCACCTCTGAGTCCGT
The DNA here is from genome assembly GCA_006408695.1 of Aepyceros melampus. Lineage (NCBI taxonomy): Eukaryota > Metazoa > Chordata > Mammalia > Artiodactyla > Bovidae > Aepyceros > Aepyceros melampus. The sequence continues at coordinate 740,870 of SJXQ01005646.1, forward strand.
GATAAAAAGCTACAAAGAGCTCATGAGTGGGAAACAGGAAAGTAATGGGAGTGAGGTTGACATTGCTTCTAAAATCTATCTGGACTGCCCTTTGTCTGAGGAGACACAGCAGGTTTCTTTCAAAGGAGCACAGCAGCGAGAGCCAGGGCTCTCTGCCAGCTTCCAGCCATGTGACAAAGGTAGACACTGGCCCTCTTGGAGCTCTATTGAATCCCAGTGATGAAGGTTAGAGACAGCCAACTGGTTCTGTTTCTCTGGTGAATCTTGACTAGTACAAGGACATTTCAGGCAAATCAGCTTCATGAATGAGGATAAAGCCTGGACCCTCTCTCTGGTGAGAACCCTCAGATCCAGGTGTGTGTAGAAAACTCCACATTCAACCTCAAGCTGCCTTTGAAAGGTTTTGACCAGGGTGATGTTCTGTGAGAATCTTCTGTTGACCCTGATGAAGCTGCCCCTGCCCAAACGACGTGGACCACTCCCAGCCAGTGTGTTGCCTCTCAAGACTCCAGGCTGAGAAAGCGGTAAGCACGGGCCCCCATCCAGAGTAGGTATGTACTCACTCGTCTGTGACTCTGGTGAACTGGCTGCAGTGTCCTAGGAGATCTCTGTGTCATGGAGAGTCAGGCAGGACACACTGAGGTCCATCTTCCCAGAGAACGCTTTATGCTCACCGAGTCTAGGTGCCAGCCATCAAGTCAAGGGCTCCAGAGGCTCAGCAGAGAACCCCAAGAGCCTGGGGAAAAGTGGGAGAAATGTTCATGGAATGTGGGGGAGCAATGTCACATTCAGACCTCAGGGAGCTGAGCGGGTACACACTCCCCAGAGCCACGCCACCCACCGGATTACCCTCAGCAGGGAAGAGCCTGCCAGCCAGGGCTAGGCCCTGCAACCCACCTGGCTCTGGGCCTGACACAGCGGGCACGGCAGCCAGGACCTGCCACACGTCAGGCACCACGCTAAGCCCCTTGCCTAAATTTGTAGCAGGCACCCGTTGCACACAGTCCATCATTCAAGTGGGTAAGACATAGGACTTCATTTTCTATGACTCGGCGTTATTTTTTTCTTCAAATCTCCGTGCCAGTGGTAGCTGAATCTTAATCTCAGACAACTCAAGTTACATTGCCATTTTCCCCAGGAGGATGTCCTAGTTCCCATGGGGAGGAGGGTGGCTGTCATTACAGACAAGGCATCAAGAGAGAAAACGGCGTCCCGAGTCCACTTGGTCACCGTGGAGGCGCCCTGTGGTCCTGTCTGACGATCCGGTCAGTCTGGGAGGGGACGGGACTGTCTATCCACTTCGGGGTCGCAGCTGCACCTGGGGCGCACGAGCAGGAGCGCTCACAGTGGGGCTGCGTGAGGCCGTGACCTTGCCATGCTGCCCTTTCCCTTTGCTGGGCCTCGTGGCCTCCCCGGGGCTCTCCCCATGAGCGGAGCCTAGGTCCCCGCTCTGCTCCCAGATCCCAAACCTCCATGAAAGGGTGGTGTTTCCCCAGGATACCTCCTCGACTCCCCCCTCCCCTTCCTCAGTCTGCCCAGCCATCCTCCTCTTCCTCCTCATCAGGGAGGGCTTTGCTAGAGGTGGGATGAGGTGTTCTTACTCACTCAGGATGTTTTTTCCCTAAATCTTTTCAGTTCTTCCTCCAGCCCAGGCTTTGCACACAAAAGTCTGGAAGAGACTCTTTCTATTTTCCTTTGCCTCCTTCTGTCACATCCTTCCCTGAGGCAATGAGCACAAAAGAGCTGCAGGAAGGGGAGAAGGGTGGGGAAGGGAGGAAATACAGTGGGGAAAAAATACCAGTTGATTTTTCAAAGTGCTATTGGTGGGTGGTATCTTATTAAGCCACAACAAAGCTGTGATGTAAATACTACTATTGTGCCCATTTTATACATGAGGAAACCAAGGCTTAGAAAGAGTAAGGGATGTGTCCAAGGTCGTCTGAACCCTGGCGCCTTGCCTGACCGGTGCCCCAGGACCATACTTCCTGCCCACCATCTGCTCTCCTGCGTCCTCCTGGCCTCTCAGGTGTGTGTGGGCAGCAGGAGCTGGGTCCACGGGATATCTGGGTCTCCCTGGTTCCTGCTGAGCCCTGCAGGCCCTGAGGAGGAGGTTCAGAGCCCAGCCCACAGGCATTAAAACACCATTTTTCTTAAGGAGCAGATGTTCGATCTGACTGGGACTTCCTGCCTGGTTCCTAGCCAGTAATCAATAAAACAAATATTGGCAACCATTATTTGTAATCTCCTCTGAGCCCCACAGCAACCTAGTGAGAAAGCTATTCTGATGTTCTGATGACAGAGGTTAAATTGCTAGTCCAGGTCACGGGCTGTGCTGAAATCTTCTAGCTCCCTGTGGAGCTTTGTCTACCACCCAGCAGCACCCAATTCCTCATGATTAAGGCCACGGAGCTGCCCCTTCATCCCCTGGGGTGGGAGGCTCATGTCTCTGCACCCCATACCCCGACTAGGACATTCCCTCTTTGGAAGCCTTTGCTTTCTGTGGCCTTCCAGCAAGGACAGACCCTTGGAAACGGGACTGTAGGTGCCCCAGGTCAGAGAGAGACCCTTCAGGCCTTATGGAGGATCCTCTCACCTCAACCTCTGGGAGCCCCAGGCACTTTGCTGACCTACCTGAGGTTCAGTTCCCTCACCCACCTGCGACTACAGAGATGATAGGGACCTAACAGAAACAAAGGATATCATGAAGAGATGGCAAGAATACGCAGAAGAACTATACAAAAAAAGGTCTTCATGACCCAGATAACCACAATGGTGTGATCACTCACCTAGAGCCAGATGTGCTGGAATGTGAAGTCAAGTGGGCCTTAGGAAGCATCACTATGAACAAAACTACTGGAGGTGACGGAATTCCCGCTGAGCTGTTTAAATACCTGAGCCATTTAAAATCCTAAAAGATAATGCTGTTAAAGTGTTGTATTCAATATGCCAGCAAATTTGGAAAGCTCAGCAATCACCACAGGACTGGAAGAGGTCAGTTTTCATTCCAATCCCAAATAAAGACAATGCCAAAGAATGTTCAAACTACCAAATAATTGCACTCATTTCACCTGCTAGCAAGGTAATACTCAAAATTCTTCAAGCTAGGCTTCAACTGAGAACTTCCAGATGTACAAGCTAGATTTAGAAAAGGCAGAGGAACCAGAGATCAAACTGCTAACATCCGTTGGATCACAGAAAAAGCAAGAGAATTTTAGAAAAACATCTACTTCTACTTCATTAACTATGCTAAAAGCCTTTGACTGTGTAGATCACAACAAACTGTGGAAAATTCTTAAAGAGATGAGACTACCAGACCAACTTACTTGTTTCCTGTGAAACCTGTATGCCAGTCAAGAAGCACCAGTTAGAACCAGACATGGAACAATGGACTGGTTCAAAATTGGGAAAGGAGTATGTCAAGGTTGTATTATTTAACTTCTATGCAGAGTACATCATGCAAAATGCTGGGCTGGATAAAGCACAAGCTGGAATCAAGATTTCCAAGAAAAATATTGCTTCAGATATGCAGATGACCCCATCCTAATGGCAGAAATCTAAGAAGCATTAAAGGGCCTTTTGATGAAGGTGAAAGAGGAGAGTGAAAAGGCTGGCTTAAAATTCAAATTCAGAAAACTAAGATCATTGTATCCAGTTCTATAACTTCATGGCAAATAGATGGAGAAACACTGGAAACAGTGTCAGACTTTATTTTCCTGTGCTCCAAAGTCACTGCAGATGGTGACTGCAGCAATGAAATTAAAAGATGCTTGCTCCTTGGAAGAAAACCTATGACCAACCTAGATAGCATATTCAAAAGCAGAGACATTACTTTGCCAACAAAGATCCACCCAGTCAGAGCTATGTCTTTTCCAGTAGTCGTGTATGGATGTGAGAGTTGGACCATAAAGAAAGCTGAGCGCTGAAGAATCGATGCTTTTGAACTGTGGTTTTGGAGAAGACTCTTGAGAGTTCCTTGGACTGCAAGGAGATCAAACCACTTAACCCTGAAGGAAGTCAGTCCTGGATACTCATTGGAAGGACTGATGCTGAAGCTGAAACTCTATTTGGCCACCTGATGTGAAGAGGCAACTCAATGGAAAAGAACCTGATGCTGGGAAAGATTGAAGGCAGGAGGAGAAGGGGGCAACAGATGACGAGTCGGTTGTATAGCATCACCGACTCAATGGACATGAGTTTGAGCAAACTCCAGGAAATAGTGAAGGACAGGGAAGGCTGGCATGCTGCAGTCCATGGGGTCACAAAGAGTCAGACATAACTGAACAACTGAACAACAACAGGCTCTGCCAGGGGAGACTTGACAACAACAGGACTTGGGGCTGGGAAAGAGGAGGGGCCGCTACCGTCAACCTCTCTCAGCTGCCTCCCACGTGCCCCTGACAGTACTTCCTGGCCACCTGGGGCCTTGGTGAGTGTTCTGAGAACCTAGAATTGGAGTTGCCCCTGGCCACAGGGGCCAGAAGACCCTACCTCTTCTTCCTCCTAGAGCTCCAGCCTCGCATCAGGCCAGACTTTAGGAGTTTGTACTTTGGCAAAGCCCTCGCAGGCCTGGTGGAATAAAGATAAGGAGAAGTTGAAACCTCTCCCTTCCCTTAATGGGCCTCCCTGATAGCTCAGTTGGTAAAGATCCTCCTGCAACACAAGAGACCCCAGTTCAATTCCTGGGTCAGGAAGATCTGCTGGAGAAGGGATAGGCTACCCTCTCCAGTATTCTTGGGCTTCCGTTGTGGCTCAGCTGGTAAAGAATCTGCCTGTAATGTGGGAGACCTGAGTTGGATCCCTGGGTTGGGAAGATCCCTTAATCCTCTTCAGTTCAGTTCAATTGCTCAGTTGTGTCCAACTCATTGCGACCCCATGAATTGCAGCACGCCAGGCCTCCCTGTCCATCACCAACTCCCAGAGTTTATTCTAACTCATGTCCATTGAGTTGGTGATGCCATCCAGCCATCTCATCCTCTGTTGTCCCCTTCTCCTCCTGCCCCTAATCCCTCCCAGCATCAGGGTCTTTTCTAATGAGTCAACTCTTCGCATGAGGTGGCCAAAGTATTGGAGTTTCAGCTTTAGCATCATTCCTTCCAAAGAACACCCAGGACTGATCTCCTTTAGAATGGACTGGTTGGATCTCCTTGCAATCCAAGAGACTCTCAAGAGTCTTCTCCAATACCACAGTTCAAAAGCATCAATTCTTCAGTGCTCAGCTTTCTTCACTGTCCAACTCTCACATCCATACATGACCACTGGGAAAACCATAGCCTTGACTAGATGGACCTTTGTAGGCAAAGTAATGTCTCTGCTTTTGAATATGCTATCTAGGTTGGTCATAACTTTCCTTCCAAGGAGTAAGTGTCTTTTAATTTCATGGCTGCAGTCACCATCTGTAGATAGATACATTTCCTAGCTCTGTCCACTAAGAGAATCTAGAAGCATTGGCATTCAGTAGTAACAAGCATATTTCATGCCCAGATCTTGGTTTCTAAATACCATCATCCAGAACAAGGAACCAGGTTCCAGTAAAAGGAACCAGGCTCCAGTAAAAGGAACTCTCTGTCTGGGACAGGAAAAATGCAAAATGAACTTAAAGCATTTGTGGTACCAGGAAGTAAGAAAGTGGCCTCACGTGGGCTCAACATGCACTGAAGAGGCCCCATGCTTGCAGTGCCAAGCTCTGATGCTGATTTGGCAAAATAAGAGACAATCTGGACTTTGTCTGCTCCCAAGGACCTGCTTCCACTCCCCAAAGCCTTACTGTGGGCCCCAGACCAGACTTCAAGCATCTGGAAGAGCTGCCTCCAGCAGTGGTTAGCAGGGACGCGGCTATTTCAGGAATTACAGGGACCAACACGAATAGACTCAGGTGCCTTAATCAGGGAGGGGCCACTTGGTCCCCAAACCCCTAAGGCCCAGTGTGGCCAGCCTGCAGCCAAACGGAAGAGCTGCAGCCAAGATGCTCACTGGCCTATGGCACCTCGGGCCCTCTCTGAACCTCCCCTTCCTTATCTGTAAATGGGATAAAGTCTGAAACAGTGGGGAGAGCCAGACAGGCCTGCATTCAAACCCCAGGTCTGAGCCTTAATCCTGGGTGAGTTCCTCCACCTATCTGAACCCCAGATATATCATCTGTAGAGGGGACTGGATAAGAGCACTCCCTCTCTGGCTGATGACAGTGCTGGAGGAAATGTACATGAAGTCCCTGGCATAGAGCAGGGCTCAGTAAGCAGGAGTTATCATTATTACTTCATAGGCCTGTTCTGAGGATTAGATCCAGAGATGATGTGCGTGCAAAGGCTTGGTGAAATACAGTGAACAAATGGTAGCAATTACCACTTATCAGTGTGTCCTCCTCTCCCTGGGCCTCGCCCCTCCTTCTCTTTTTCTCTGTCTAGTTTACTTTTTTCTTCTCTTGAGTTCTCTTCCTCTAGTCCTTCCCCTCTCTTCCTGGCTCCAGGGCCTTTAAAAAAAAAAAAAATTTATATTTATTTATTTGGTTGCCCTGAGTCTTAGTTGTGGCATCTGGGATCTTCAGTTGTGGCATGCGGGATCCAGTTCCCTGACCGGGGATCGAACCTGGCCTCCCTGAACTAGGAGCTCGGAGTCTTAGCCACTGGGCCACCAGAGAAGTCCCTGGTCTGGCCCCACGGCCTTTAAAACCAACACCAGACACCAGTTTCGTCTCCCTCACTCTGGAACCTACGATGGCTCTCCGTTCTCCCCATGTCCAAACTAAGCAGCACCGCCACCCCTCACCACCAATTTCACCTCACACCCCACCCCACTAAATTAAAACAGTGGTTTGTAAAGTTTTTAGCATAGCACTTAGTGCATAGAAATGATTAATAAACAGCAGCTCCCTCTTGTTACCTTGGTTCTTGAGCATATGAAGCAAAGCGTAGACAGGCAGGGAGTATTAGGTTTTTGCTGTGCATTTAGCGATCTTCTGGTTCGTCAGCAATCTCTTACTCACTGAGTGCTTGACCAGGCTTCCAAAGCTCCATGTCACAGCATCCTCAGAGGTCCAGGCATTCAACACTCACTCACATTGCTCCATCTATGCAGGGATCTGTGCTAGACATGGGGCACGGGTGACACGCAGGGCCAGTTCAGCCAGAACAGGTTCATAGAAGAACTGTGCAGCAGGTAATAAGGACCCAGGCCCCCATGCCAGCCTGGAGCACAAGGGCCCTGGGTGGACTGGGGCACAACCCAGCTTTCTCCACACACCCTGCCCTAACCATCCCCAGGCCATGCCCTCTCTAGGTCTCAGCTCATTCTCCAGGCCCTGGTGCTCCCTGCCCTTCCACGTGGCCTCCCTCTGTCTGGTAAAGGGACAGCTCTGTCCTGGCTGCGAGTCTCTGTACATGCTCTCTTTCCTCTTGCCAGGATATGCTCTCTAGCCCAGACACCTCCAGACATTTACACGGACTTGTCACCTCCTCCTGGAACCTGCCTCTGTTCATCCCTGTAGGATGGTGGGCTTTCTTTCAGGATGTTATGAACAGAGCTCAGGCTGAGTTTGAATCCAGTTCTCTCACCTCTCAATTGGCTTTAAGCAAATGGCAGCCACTCACCTACAGCAAGGGGGGACCATGGCCACATGTGTCAGGGCATCTGATGCGCGTCTGGGACCTAAAAGCAGTGGCTGACGATGTGAGACAGACGCACCTGCACCTGCTTTTAGAGGCTGGAAAGGTAGGTGGAGTCAAGTGGCTTCAATGCCAGGCAAAGAGCCGACTCTTTAGTCAAGGGAAAGCAGGGAATCCTTGACTTCCCCAAGTCAAAGGGAAGCAGGCAGCGCAGAGGAAGGTCAAGGTCTGCACAGGACGGAGAGCAGGCGGGACCCCAGTTCCTGATCTTTAGCCAAGCCCTGTTCACCCTATGTCCCTGGGTGCACCCTTATCTTCTGTACCAGGTCAAGGGCAACTCGGGAGCAGAAGCTATGCTCCATGCCTCTGAGCTCCTCCAAGCTCTAAAGCAGGCTGGGTGCCCAGGAGGTAGCCATAAAGATTGTCACCGTGGTTGCATGGTTCTCAGAAGGTCACCTGGTACAGGCTTTCCGGCATCTCTAACTCCCCTGCCCAGCATCCCTCTCTGTTAAAAAGATGGTTCCTTCTCCCTGCAACTCCACCCCTTTGGTCCCCTCAATTAGGTTATGTCTATAAGGCTTCCTGAGCTAAGTGTAAACATAAATAATATAAATATAAGGTGGAGGAACTGTGAGGAGGTGGGCAAGGGATAAGGGCTCTGGGGGCTCTGCACCAGCTGAACTGAATAGAGGTTTTGTTGCCCAGATGCCATTAGTCAAACCTGATGGCTGCTGCCAGTTCCTTGGAGTTACGAGGAACCAGGGAGGGCAGAGCTGGCCAAGATTCGAGCTTGTTGAGCTCTGGACTATGTGTCTACTATTTTCAGTTGGAGTAAGTCCAGGGCATGTTTAGATGAGCTACTTTAAAATTTATTTTTTGGCCCACATGAGTTTAAGGGTTGAGGGGTTCTCCTGGTTCTCACTTGCTTGCAGCCTATTCTCTAAGGCCCCTTCTGAAAAGGGACTGTAATGTATTGGATTCAGAGCTGAAAGGCCCCAGAAGCTGAAACCAGACCCCAAAGCTGGGCAGTCAAGGGTCTCTGAGTGAATGCTCTTAAGCACACTGCTCTTCCCATTCTCTCCTTTGATGACCTCTCCCCAAGATCCAAGGGGAACCATAATCCTCACCATTATTTCTTTCTGTTCCAGGCTTTGAACGTCAATGTGACTTTTCATTCTTGCCGACCGGGTTCCTCACTATGGGACACACAGCGCATGGGAGTCAGTCATCAGCTGGGCGTTCAGTGCACCTCATCTTTAGGTAAACACGCACCCTAGGAGGCCCCACCAGCTGATCACGACCCACTGAAAGACTTTTAGTGTGACCTGGCAGGTCTCTCCATCAGTGCCTCCTTGAGCTGATCCCCACAGCAAAGCCACACCCGTTTACCTCCGCCATCACTACATCAACCTCACATCCCAGCACAGCCTCCCAGCACCAACCCTCACCTCACCCGCCACCACCTCCAAACTCCCAGCCTCAAGATGCAGATGCAGGGACTTCCCTGGGGGTCCAGTGGTTAAGACTCCATGCTTCCACTGCAGGGGGCACAGGTTCGATCTCTGGTTGGGGAACTAAAATTCTGCATGCTGGGTGGCAAAAAAAAAAAAAAAAGAAGAAGAAAAATGATGCTGATGCAGCCAAAAGGAGACCTTCATTGGGAAAACTCCAAGGAGGAGTAACTGGAACCAGAGATTGCAGAAATTCAAACAGGGTCTGCAAAGGGTGCCAGGAGGCAGCCAGCCCTATCCATGAACGGAATGAATTCCATGTCTCCTACTCCAGTCTCCCCTGCCCGCCCCACCCCCCCAGTCTGAAGGTCAGCAAAGCCTGAGCAGATCCGTCACTGAACACCCATTCACGATGAGTCTGGATGTTGGGTGGTCCTCTGTCCTGCCAGAGGAAGAAGGGTGGGATCATTGGTAGTGTGTCCACAAAGATGCACCCTTTCCACAGGAAGCCCATGGCATCATGGAAGAGACAGAGTAAACAGTAATACCTGCAGGAATAAGTATAAACTTGAATGAAGGAAAGGTTGGGGAGCTTCAGGAGAAGGCGGTCTGACAGCATCGGGTGTCTCGGAAGGCTTCTACGAGGAAGTGACGGAGCTGCCCACCCGAGGCCTGCCCTCCTCTGTCCCCACAGCCCTGGCCCTTGATGTGCCCTGCTCCTACAGACACCTCCTGCTCCTGAGAGGTCCACAACTGAAGGCTCCCCTAGCACCTGGTGGAGAAGGAAATGGCAGCCCAGTCCAGCATTCTTGCCTGGAGAATTCCTTGGACAGAGGAGGCTGGCAGGCTACAGGCCATGGAGTCGCAAGAGTCAGACTCGACTGAGCGACCAAACCAGCACCAGCACCGGGACGGCATGCTCGTCAGACCTCAAAACTGGAAGAGGCCTCGGCAGCCCACTGCCTGTGATGCAGACTCTTCCGGGGTCACAGGAGCTCTGTGATGAGCCTACTTCACTTTTGCAGGCCTCAAGTGTTTCATCTGTAAAATGGGCCTGCCTTATAGACTGATTATGAAGTTTAAGCAAGCCAAGCAGCGACAGTCTTCTGTGAGCTGGGAACATTGGGGATGAAGTATTTCTGAGGTCTGAAGGCAGCAGATAAGGGTGAGGATGATTTTCTTCCAGACAACTCCACCCCTGGAGGCGCCGGTGCCACTCAGGGATATCTCTGACTCAGGAGTGTGACTTTAGTCAAGGGACACAGGATCACACAGAGGGTCTGCGGAGGGCCGCGGGGAGGAAGGGGTTTGTTCCTGCCCTGGGAGGGGCCCAGCTGACCTTCTATCAGTAATGGCTTCAGGGTGAGGACGACTGGAGACAGCGAGATGCGGGGGTGGCTGGGAGCGAGGAGCCCGGATGGGGACAGGAAGGTGAGCGCTGGGCGCTGTGGCACGCGGGCCCCAGAGCCCTGGCCCCATGTTAAATATAACCCAGCCCATTGTTTTCTCAGTTATTGTATTTTGCAGTTTTCCCTCGTGAGAGGCAGCCTGAATGAGGACTGGCCAAGTCAGGGGCCGCCTGGAAGTTCTAAGAACACAATTGTTTTCATGATGAAAATTAAAATTGTATATTTTCTAAGTTTAAAAAAGCAAACACTCCAAGGCCATACACTGGCCCTGTGCCTCCTGGAAGCTGGCTGGTCTGCTATTCTTCTTCAAGGTGCCTGATCTGGGGGCCCAGAGGGAAGGTTCAGTGAGGGGCCATCCAGGGGAAGATGGCTGAGAAGTACACCCACTGGGACACTCAAGCCCTGCAGAAGCAGCTCGTCCTGGCCTTCCTGGCACACAGCTCACAGGTACCCAAGGAGGCTCCCAGGGTGAACTGGCAGAGAGCCCGGCTCAGAGCCCTGATGCAGGCAGAGCCACTCACTGCCTCACTTCCAGGGATCCAGCTGGCCAAGAGCAAGGCTTAGCTGGCCTGGGTGACCAGGCTTGGGGGTGGCAGGGGGACCTCCACTCCGCGGCTCGAGGCCCAGAGCTCCCCTCTCCTGGAGCAAGCGAGCCACGAGGGGGAGTCAAAACCCCTCCAAGGGCATACACATCCATGCACCGGTTCCCTGTGCTTCTGCGTTCTCTCTCTTTCTCTCTGTGCCCGACTCTCTCTGCTTCTGTCTCTCTAGGCCGTTTGTTTTTTTAGTCTTTATTGAATTTATTACAATACTGCTTCTTTCTTATGTTTTGGTTTCTTGGATGTCAGACATGTGGGATCTCAGCTCCCCAACCAGGGCTCGAATTCCCTGCACTGGAAGATGAAGGTTTCTGGACCTGGGCCACCAAGGAAGACCGTCGTCTCTGGGCCTTCTGTTCCCCTCTGTCTCTGCTTCTCTCTGTGTCTCTCTCATCTCTCTCTCTCTCTCTTTCTTTCTTGTCCTCACTCTCCCTCATATTCTCTATTCTCAGAGAATCTCTGTTGAATTAAGGAGTCTTAATCCCACCAGACAGATGGTAAGGGAACCCCCAGGGATCACTGAGAGACCAGCTCTGGGTCAGCCAGGGGCAGGGCCAGGCCAAGAATCCAGGGCTTGAGTGTCCCAAATGGGCTGAACGCTCCACCTGCCCACCAAGCGGGTTGGCCCAGAGAAGGCTGAGGAGACCACCTGTGAGTACTGTCCCCCTCTTCCCTCTGCCCACAGGTCTCCAAGACACTGCCTCTTCCTACCACAGGGGTGGGGTAAGCGCCCCCTTTCCTCCCCTCCACTCCCAGCACCCACTCCCCCCTTAGCTGGGGCGGTATTGGCCTACGCGTGCGTTTTACCCTCTGACCCTCCCTCTGACAACCTTGGCAGCCTTCCCCCCCTCAGCACTCCAGGAAGAATGGCTCAGTGGTTGGACCAAGTTCCCAGCAACCACAGCTATGGGCTCCTGACCAGAGTGGGTTTGGCTCCAGCAGCCCTGGCTCACCCTGGGCTGCTCCAGTGAAGAGGTGAGAGGGCCCTGGGTGGGGTGGGTCCTGGGAACCCATCCTGATTTCCAAACACTGCAGTCCAGAACCTGAATGGGGTGGCAGGGGAGGCCCTGATGGGAGCTGAGAAGTTGGAGATGAATTTTCACCCTAGAAGAGTATGCATAGAAATAATAATAGCAAAGCGTTGTGTGACCTGTTCTAAGCAATGTATGTGTTAACTCATCTAATCCCTACCATGGCCCATTATTATCCCTTTTTCACAGGTGAGGGAACCATAGTCTGGAGAGGTTAAATGACTTGCCAAGATCCCAGGAGACCACCCCTGTGGGCTCTAGAGACAGCTCCTGGGCACTTCGCTGGGTCAGCTTGGAACAGTTCTAACAGACTGAGCTGAGATGCTCAGACTTCAGGGATGTGCAGTCGCAGTCACGGAGGTCCCACACTGGCTTTAAAGCTCAGCGGTTGCCATTTGAAATTCTGAGTAATCTTTGAAAATCGGGCCCAGAGTTTTCATTTTGCACTGGGCTCTGCAAATCATGTAGCCTGTCCTCGGAACAGAAACCATGCCCCCAGAGGTCATTCTCCGGAGGGAAAACTGGCCATTTAGTCCCACCCCTCTGCTTCTTGCTCACTGGTCTTTCCTTGGTCTTCTAGCTCCTTCTGGGTGTCTGCTGGCGGCCATATGAGCTCTAAGTGTGTCTCTTTCTCTGAACAGCACCAACATGAGAAGCCCTAAATACTCCACCCCCCTGCCCTGCCCTGGAGAGAGAAGCAGGGGCAGGGAGCAGCCTGGGCCAAGGTGCCCTGCCCTGGCCCTGGCCCCCAGGGCAGCTGGGTGGGAGGTTTCTGGAGCTGCTCTGTTCCACCCCTCCTCCTGGTGATCGATGCACGTATCTACAGCTCTCCTGAGTCTGGAGTAGCCCACATGGGTGTGGCCTTGAGCCCCACATGCTCAGAGCCAGGTGGTGGACTAAGCTCTGCCCCCTGTGCCGTTTCCACAGTTCCAGCAGGCAGAGCCCTCTCCCCTCAGATACAGGATGCCTTGTGCTTGAATGCCTGGATGCTGAGTCATGGGGCCAGTTTCACTCCTGCTGAGGCTGAGAAGTTGGACAAGGAGAAATCCTGAACATGGTGAAGAGAGGGCAGGGGCAGAGGGGACACCAGCGTTCCACCCAGTTCTGCCACTGCATTGCAGGGGGACCAGAGCAAGCCAGCAGCCCCCTGGGCCTGTGTTCTTGAATCATTAGAGGATTAGACCTGAGGGGCTTTCTTTGAGGTCCCTCCTTGCTTTGAGTCAATGGTTTGAGGACTCATGAAGATGGATATATTTTAAAGCCAGCACACTAAGAGCAGAATTCTTCTGGTTAGGAGGAAACCCTGAGATGATCCCCAGCCTCAACTCACATCTTATCATCTCAGCACCTCTGAGACTCCAGCAAAGGTCCACATGACACTTTCATTCATCTGGCTTGGGGTCAGAAGCCAAAGCTTGAATGAGTGCTGTGGGGAGAGGGAAGGATAATCTGGTTGACTGGGTCGTCCTACCTCAATGACTAGCAGTGAGAATCAGAAGTAGGAGGGGACATAACTGTTAGAGAGGAGTCAGGGGGAGAGGAGTCAGCTGCTCAAGCCAGCATGACAACCCACATTTGCTCCATGCAGCCTGGCTGACTCCCCAACAGGGGCCATCCTCCTCTCTGGAGGCACAGAGCCCTCCAGGCACCCCTCTATTGCAACATGGCAGACGTGCCCACCTGCATTCCCTCTAAGGCATGAGCTCCTCCAGGGAGACCACATCTCATTCATCTAACTGTCTCAGCACCCAGCTGGGATCTGGCCGAGTCCCACCCACCACCCCTTCCCTAACCTTTCCCACCCCAATGCTGAGCTCTCAAGAAGCCTATTTCCTGCTCTATCTATACCTTAGCACACTAGATTGTAAAGTAGAAGTTCGCCTATTTGTCTGCCACGTTAGACCGTGAACTTGCTGAAGGCAGGAACCACGCTTCTCCATCCTGTGTCCCCTGTCTCAGGCCCCCACTCAGGGCCACGGACTCAACAGGTCTTCAGTTTATGCCTGTTCAGTAAAGTCACTGCAAATGGTGACTGTAGCCATGAAATTAAAGATGCTTGCTCCTTGAAAGAAAAGCTATGACAAACCCAGACAGCATATTAAAAAGCAGAGATATCACTTTGCCGACAAAGGTCCGTCTAGTCAAACCTACGGTTTTTCAAGTAGTTATATATGGATGTGAGAGCTGGACCATAAAGAGAAGTGAGCACCAAAGAATGGACGCTTTCGAACTGTGGTGTTGGAGAACACTCTTGAGAGTCTGTTGGACAGCAAGAAGATTAAAGCAGTGAATCCTAAAGGAAATCAACACTGAACATTCACTGGAAGGACTGATGCTGAAGCTGAAGCTCCAATACTTTGGCCACCTGATGTGAAGAACTGACTCAATGAAAAAGACCCTGATGCTGGGAAAGATTGAGGGCAGGAGGAGAAGGGGACAACAGAGGATGAGATGGTTGGGTGGCATCACTGACAGTGGACATGAGCTTGAGTAAACTCCAGGACATGGTGAAGGACAGGGAAGGCTGGTGTGCTTCAGTCCATGGAGTTGCAAAGAATCAGACATGACTGAGCGACTAAACAACAGTGAAGAAGCCGCCGAGCATACAACTCTCATGAAATAGACATTCTTATGCCCAAAGAGGCCATAACAACTTCCTGTTTGTTTTAAAATTAGCATGTGCCGCATTTTCCTTGCATGATTTCTTAATGTGATCTCTTCTACCTGGAAGAATGGCACCCATAATTACAGGAAGCGCGTTTGTGTATGCCCTGCCGCTGCACTTCCTGCTTGGCGGGGACGGGAGGGGCAGGACTCAGGTCCTCCAGTTGCCTGTTTCCCATTTGGAGTTGGGGATGGACATAAATGTGGCCGTTCCCTGGCCCATTCTCAACACCCACGCACCAGAGGCCTTGGGATGGTCACAGGAAAGCCGACAGCTCAGCGTTCTGCGCATTGTAAGCCTAGACTGGGGGCTAAAAATGGCCTCAGGAAAAACCAGCCATAGTTGATCAAAGAGTTCTTCCCGCTTGGAGGAAACCCCCCAGAGCATGAGCTCATCCCACGCTGCTCCCAGGAGGATTCCAGATCTCCAGATGGGAGGCAGGCTGGTGGGCCAAACTGCCCTGTCTCCTTAGTGACGTCCTTCATCTAATCCCTGGGGTTCTGATCGTGACAGGAGATCTGCAGCTTTGCCCCCACTCCCCACTGACCTTGCCAGGCTTGTCCTGGGGCCCGGGAGGGCGGGAAGGGCCGGAGTCCAGCTCCTAGCCCATGCCAGCCCAGCAAACAAGGCCTCAGAATACAAGCGAGCAGTCAGTCGCAAGCTCAAGGGGACCTGGAGTTTGAGAAGGGCCACTTCCCAGACCTCCCTCATGTAAACCAACTGTGCAAAGTGTTGAGCAAACGCTGGGAGACAGTGAAAGACAGGGAAGCCTGGTGTGCTGCAGTCCATGGGGCCACAGAGCTGGAGAGGACTTAGTGACTAAATTACAATAACAAACCTGTCCTTCTGGGTCAAAGCACAAGACACTGTTAGGAACCAAGCAGCGTGCAGCCCCGAACAACCCTCCTGTTCTTCCTCTGGAAAGTTGAAGGCTACACCTAATACTCAACAAATCTTCATTTTGTTGCTTGTAAAGTATAGACGGGGAGAGGGACACAGCATGAGCCCCAGGAGGAGAGTCCAGCAGCTGGGGCTTGGAGGAGAAAGCTTCAGGAAGCCTGGCCGGTGGCCGCACGCTTCTGCACCCCTAGGCTTTGCCAGGGCAGACGAGAGAGCTGGATGGAAGGAGAGAGAGCATTTAGCATCCCAGGGCTCAGGGCAAAGCCTCGGTGAGCAGGAAGAAGGCCCGGGCTCCAGTGCTGACTCTGAACAGAGCCGGAGGCAAACATGTGAGCCTCCACACCCCACCTGTGCCTGCCCCGCGCAACAAAGACCTAGTTAAGCCTCAGCACTGTACACAGGGCCTTGGAACAAGGTGGGAGAGCAAAGGGGCCCACTGGGAACCAACAGCATGTGCCAACCTCCTTGATAAACATCACTGGCGGCTCCACTGACCCAGAGGCCCCAGGACTCTATGTGTGGTTGGGGTAGGAACTTCATGTTTGAGGGGGGTCGTTTGAGGGTGAAGGGGTACAGCCAGGTAGAAACTCCATAAAGGCAGAGTGACAGCCCTACCCTGGCCACATCTATGAGGAGCTTGGCCTGGGCAACAGCAGATGGAGGTGAGGGACTTGGCTGGAGTCCATGCGGCCAAGGGAAGGGTGTTATGGGCAATCCCCCTTTTCAAAGTCCCTTTCGGCTCTGGGTTTTGTCCTATGGGGTCAGGGTTTGTAGGGTCTTTGGCCCAAGAGGAGGTTAGCTGGAGACAGCTGATATGGTCAGGCTTCCAGTTCAGTCCCCAGGCCAAGCAACCCCATTCCTACCACCTTCAGAAACACCCCCAGCCAGGGACTGTCAGCCTTTGCATTTTTCTTTAGGAAATTCCTTGGATCACTTTGCATTTATCCTCATGGGTTGCCAACTCCCAACACACACACATACACACACACACACACACTCTCTCTCTCTCTCATAAAACACAGTCACACACAACCTTTTGATACCTCCATGGGTTCCCTTCCATCCTTCCAAATGTACACACGTTTCTTTTGGACCATTTTATGTATTGTGTATAAAAATGATATGTGTATTTTTTATTCTGCCCTGTCTACCTAATACATCTCATACAAGTTTTTATGTATAAACACTGTTTGATAGCACAGCTATTTTAAAAGAGAACAAGTTCAGAAGCTCATGGGCTTCTCAGGTGGTGCTACGGTAAAGAATCCACCTGCCAGTGTAGGAATCATAAGAGATGTGGGTTCGATTTATGCGTCGGGAAGATCCTCTGGATGAGGAAATGGCAACCCACTCTAGTATTCTTGCCTGGAGAATGCTATGGACCGAGCCTGGGGGGCTATAGTCCATTGGGTTACAAAGAGTTGGACGCTACTGAATGACTAATGCTTGCACTTTTCACAGAAGCTCATGCGTTGCAGGCGGTGGGTGGGGGTGAAGGGAGAGCGGAGAGACCTGGAAAGGCCAGCTTGCGGAGCTGCAGGCATTGAACTCACAGCACAGCATGCGCCCAGCAGCTCTGGCCCCAGGACACCCCCTTGAGTGCCTGTTGAGCCCCTCTGGTCTCAGAGGAGACAGAGGGGAGCAGACCCAAGATCTACAGCAGGAGGGCAGGGGTTCCTTAAAGAAAAAAATGCAGAAATCCTAAAATAATCATAGGTGCAAAAATGAAAACTTATTTAGAATGAGAAAAATCAAAACAAATCACAAGTTTTAAATAGCTGATGAATTCCACAGACAGTACAAAATCCAAAACGATATTTCAGATCAGCTTCTGCCTTTGCCCAATTCAGATCTCATTCCCCTCCCCTCCACCTGCTCTGGAGCCATTCACATCGCCCCAAGAGGCACCTCTTTGCCCAGCATAGGGGACATCAGAAAGCCACAGGAGCTGTTTGCCTCCCTCCAACCCAGGACGGCCAGCGATGAATGCCACAACCAGTGACACACCTCCTTAAACCCAAACAGACTCTCCTCAGCTTGGTGTCCCCCGGAGCCAGATCCCAGTGATGTCCTGACCAACCCCTCCAAGCATCAGGCAAAGTGAAGGGAGACACCAGTGGTCTTCACAGGTTGCAGTTAAATTATTTCATTTGTGCAATTATCACAAATACCTGTCACCATGGGGACACACTGCGAGGACCCTTCCTGGGCCTGAGAAGGCTCCGGTGCACGGGAGCACCCTGGGTTTGAAGTCTCATCAGCTTCCAGTAGCGACTCGCTGCCTTCACCCTTCACTTTGTCTGGTTGACTTTAAAACAAGGTAAATGTCACTTCCTCCTGAGCCCTAGCCTACAATAGGGCCTTGCTCTTCTCTCTTACAGAACCCTGCTTTTCCCCTGTTGAGTAGTTTCCATAATTGGTAGCTGTATTTTTGTGTGTTTATTGACTGGTGTCTGTCTCTCCCAGCAGACTGTCAGTCCCAGAGGGCAGGGACCACATCTGTCTTGTCTACTGTGTGTCCCCAGAGTCTGGTCCCCCCAGCCCACTATCCACGATGACAGGGAGAGGAAACAGCGTGCTGCCGTGTGGGACACTGGAGCACCAGGGGTGAATGAGCTCCTCTGCTTGCGGCCTGCCCAGTGACCCCCTTCCAGCAGCCAACTGCCTGCTAAGTCCACACAATGCTCAGAGACACACAAAGCCCAAAAGAAAACAAGAGAAAGAAGGAAGAGATATCAGGGGAGGTGAATCATCAGCAGAGTGTTACACCTTTCATAGTGTTTATTAAAGATGTGGAAAATATCATATAAAATATGAAAACACAAAAATAGCATTTGTGGGTGTGTGTGTTTTGTTTTGAACAAACCAGTAAATTCTGGAAGGTTCAAAAGGAAGCAAGACAGGAAGAAGGAATGGGATAAACCTTCTGTGTCACAAGTGAACTACACTATATTATAGATATTCCTTGATTTACATGATGAGGTTACATCCAGATAAACCCACTGTAAGTGGAAAACGCATTTCATACACCTAACCTGCCAAACATCATAGCTTAGCCAGCCCACCTGAAGCCTGCTCAGAAGCCTGACAGTAGCCTTCAGCTGGGCAAAATCACCTAACACCAAGTTAGTTTATAATAAAGAGCTGAATCTCTTGGGTAATTTATTGACTAATCTACAGAAAGTGAAAAGAAAGACGTGTGTGCAGAATGGTTGTCAGTGTATTGGCTGTTTACCCTCGTGGCGGCGTGGCAGACTGACCTGCCGCTGCCCAGCATCATATATTGCTAACTCGGGACAAGTCAGAATTCAAGATTTGAAGCTCCGTTTCCATTGAATGCCTTTGCCCCATTGTGAAGTTGAAACGTTATAAGTTGAACCATTATAAGTGGGAGACTGTTTGTGTACAAGTATTTCTTAGAAATATGAAATTAGTCAGAAACATAGGTTGGCCAAAGAAATAAGAGAGAAAGATTGAGAGATGGAGAGAGGGAGGGAAAGAAGGAGAGAAGGAAGGAAGGAATCATTAAGACCTCGGAACTCAGCAAAGTGAAAGAAGTTGCCTATAAGATTGTAACGGTGTTCGGCCTGAGCGGAAACTGACCTCCCAGGTCTGCAGTGCGGTACATCCGATGAACGGGACTTTCAAGTCATGTCACCAGGATGTGGGCCATGCAGTGACTTAGTGGTTTTAGGGAGCGGGACTGGGGCTAGCCACCAGCCCTCATCCCACCCTACAGAAAGGGCTCCTGCCTGCACTCTCCTGGCCGGAGGCAGCTCTGGCCATCACACAAGGACAGTCTGGGAGCTTCCAGGAGCGGAGGGCTGACACTCCTTCACCAGACCTGTGTCCATAGTACCAGAACCCCTCAGGCCTTGTCCACCAGGAGGGGAAGCTGATCACAGGTTTCTGGAAGCAGAACCGCTCTCCTCCTGGGCCTGCCTGGCAGCCCCTCCCAGCCCCCAGCCCCTCTGTCCCCCAGGATGTCCTTTGTCTGCAGCTGTGTCTGTGAGCGACTCTCCGCACCCCCTCTCTAGCCCCTTCTTTCTTCTGTCGGCAGGGTGGCACATGTTCCCCACCCCCCAACATCTATTTGAGGAGAGTGTGGGGAAGCGACTCTTTAATTAATCCCCTGCCTTCATTAATTATGGTAATGGCTTTCAACTTGAGGTGGCGGGGGAGGGGGTCACAAAGCGCCTAATATGTTTTGATGTCGACAAACACATTCTCTCCTTGGCAGAGAAAGAGGCCTGCTTGGGGTTTGGGGCTGTGGAGTGATTTACAGAGAACATCAACATCAGAGAAATTCTCCCACTACAGACCCTGGGTTGGCTTTTGGGAACTCTCCCCCACCCCTACAGGCTTTCTCTCCCCTTAAGATCCGTGTCTCCTTGCCTCACTTGTCCCCCTCTCCCAGTGCTCCTCCCTCTGTTAATTAATCTCTTTTTCCCATATTCACATCCCTCTTTATCCCACCACATCCCTCTCGCTGCCTCTCTCCTTCTTTCCAAAGCTGAGGAGTCTTAGGTAACGTGGCTGATGAGCAGAATCTCCTGAGCCAACGTCATTGCCTACAAGCAAAGGGGCCAGAGTCCTGAAGGGCACCGAGGGCAGGAGAGGTGGGAACCGGGTCTGCTCTGGCCTGTTTCTCTGTGGAAAGCCCTCAACTGGCCTCTAGGGGTGTCTCACTGTCTTCATGAGAGCAGGCAAATGTTACCAGGGGAACCTTGTGTAAACAAAATGCTTTCCAGGCCTTCGTGGACCTGGAGAAGTCTTCCAGGTCTGCCATCAGTGGGGAAAAGACAATTTGGGCTGGCAGGATTTCTGGAAAGAAGGAAGGAGATGGAGCTAAGAAAAATAGTCCCACAAATCACTCTTCAATGAGGTGAGTCTCCACGGCAACCTGGCCAGGGCTGAGAACCACAGAGGCAAGAGATGCACTGTTGCCATGGAAACCACATCCTAGAAACCCACTGGTATTGGTCCCTGTTTGCCTTTGCAGATGAGGTGCTGGGGGCAGGGGCTAGACCTCCAGGGTCCCTCAGAGAAATGGAATGGAGGAGAGAGGAAGAAAAGAGGGGAGAGAAACAAGGGGAGGAGAAAGAGAGGGGAGAGGAGCTAGAGAGACGGAGAGAGAGGATGACGGAAGGAAGGAGAGAGGAGAGGAGGGACCCAGATGGCCTCTCAGGTGGATCCTGAGTTATCAGGGCTTTGCCCAACAGCCAAGGAAGTGCCCGGTGCACTCAGTGTGGGCATGTGTGAGTGAGTTGAGTGAGGGGAAGGGGCCTGAGCTGGAGCCCAGGCTAAGCTTCATGCCAGCTGGAGCCAAGGCAACTACGTGTCCCCTTGCTTTTACCCTATCATCATTCAAAATGAGTAAATGGAGCACACCCAGGGGTACCTGCTCACTGACCACACAGCAACTCCCCCGAAGGGTCTGGAACCAGAGGAACCCCATTCGGGGCCTCCAGGCCCTCTGCCCCAGGGTGCCCAAGCACAGGGGCTCCAGAGGGAAGGTGACTGAAGTGGGCCCCAAAGCCCGCCGGCCTCTTGCCCTAATTACTCCCAGACACGGTCTGCGGGTCCCTTTTTCTGGGAGTTAAGTGGCCACTGTGTGCCTGGCGCCACCTGCTGGTGACTACTGGAAGCAAGCCAGCAGTGACCTCCACTGAGCCGTAGCACCCTCTTCAAGCTAGGTGGCAAACTGGCACCCTCCTTCAATCCCTCAGACAGCCTGGGGGCACTATGAACTCTTCAGTCAAATGAGCCATCGTTGCTTTGAGTGTCTGGTCTTGTCAAGTCAGTTCCCTCGCTGGGCTTCCACATTCCATCTGTGCAGTGAAGGTCTAGAAGGGCTCTTTACGGCTTGGATAGCCTGATTCCTGGACTCAAGCCAGAATCTAGCTCCTATCTGGAGGATTTCTTTGAGTCTTAATGGAGATACCAGAACCCCACCCCAATGTACTGTTTCTTGGGCTTAGAGCTCTATAAACCCCACATGGTTCAACGGTAGCCTGGCTCAGGAGGATCCAGGGTTTCCCCATCATCTTCCCTTTACCAAGTGAGCCCCACTGCGAGGGAGACAAAGCTTAAGCACTGTCACACACAGCATGCCCTACCAGACATGCCCCAGACCCCTGCAAACCCACCTGCTCCTCCTCTGTCGTCTGAAAAATCTCCTGGGTCCACAAAGGCTCCTAGAAGTCTGTCAGAGGGGAAAGGAAGCTGGGGAACCAACATTCTGCTAATCAATGTGGGTGCCCACCACCTCCAAACAAAGAAGTTTCCTTCATTTTCTGTAGGAGAGATGCCTCTTTAGGACACAGAGCTTCCTGACCCTCTGTGGCTGCATCTATGCCTGAACTGCTGCTGGCAACTGAGAGCGCCAGGGCCACAGTGGAGGAGTTCTGGAGGTGATGGTGGGCACCCTGCTAGCCCAGAAAGGCAGGAGGTAAGTGAAGACAGGCTTTGGGTCAGGAGAGCCAAGTGCAAATCACAGCTTGCCTTCTTAGGAGTTTCATGATCTGCTGCCATTTTCCCATGGCCAACTGAAGGTAATAGCAGTGTCTACCTCCCAGGCTTTTGGGGAAGATTAAATGAGATAATGCATGTGAAGCCCTGAGCACAAGGCCTGGCCCACAGCAGCACTCATCGTTACAGACTCAACTCAGAAGGCTCTGGACTTGGACCAGGTCAATTCTGATTCATTATAATATCAACAACATGTATAAAGTGTTTCTCCCGTTAATAACTATTTGTGGAGCACCTACTATGTGCCAGGCACTGTGCTGAACAACAGGGCTAGAGCAACAGAGAGGACACGTGTGATGCCAGACTTCATGGAGTTCCTAGTCTGGTGAGAGGCAAGGGAAAGTGGCAGACAGACCTCAAACAAATAGTGACATGAAAAATAAATTACTCTCCATTCTGAAAGGGAAGCAAAAGTGCCAAGGGAGCATGGGACTAGAGAGCTGACCTGATCGGAGTGGTTAGGAAGGATTGAACTTTCCTCTCCCACTTTCAGGCTGACTGGAATAAGAACACAATGGCTGGAGCTTAGCAATCATCTTGGACCACAAGGCAGGGCTGCTGGATAAGATCAAACTGCGTGCCTGACAGCTTCGTGAAGGTGCCTAAGCCCTTTCGGTATTGTCTACTTCTGACTTTTTTTTTTTTTCCATTTTCCTGAAGGAACATTATTTTAATCTTCTTTAAGAACAGTATTGTTTTAGATCTTATCTGCCCTTGTCCTCAGAAAGTTCTACACCACTGGACCAGGGTTAGCAATGAACATGCTGCCTCTTCTTTAGGCTGTACGAATGCTGGGGGCAGAGGCGGTACCCAGCCCAGGCTTTCCCCATAAGGAGGAGTTTGCAGATTAGTTTCATGAATGGGAAGGAGTTTGCAGATTAGTTTCATTGAATGGGAAGGAGTTGACAAGAGACCAAAAAAAAAAAAAAATCACTGAACAGATAAATTAAGGTGGATGTAAACCTGGAGCAAGAAGCCCAAACCATTTCAAGTGATGTCTGAAGACAGAGCTAAAGGAGGGTGGGACAGGGAAACTCTGCAGCCAAGGACAGAATCTAGCAGAACAAGAGCTGAGGGGATTGAACCCAGGGACGGGACTGATCTCCAGAACAAAATACTTTGGGGGTATTAAAGGGTACCTCAGGAATGGCTTCAACTTGACCCTGACTTTGAATGTAATGTCTAGGGAAGACTCAAGACTTGGGCAGCTAAGAGACCTGGTTTTAAATCCTGCTGTGCTGCTTACTAGCTGGGTGAATTTAGGTAACTTGCTTGACCTCTCTGAGCTTTCGTTTACTCATAAAAAAAGTAAAAACAGATGGAATAATATATATGTACTCCCCTGGTATATTGTGGAGGTGGTGGTTTAGTTTCTTTGCCAAGTCTGACTTTTTTGCGACTCCACAGACTATAGCCCGCCAGGCTCCTCTGTCCATGGGACTTCTCAGGCGAGAATACTGGAGTATCAGTATTCAAAGGAAACTGGGCTGAGTGAAGACAGGTGAGTGTGGAGGTACTGGTGGGTGCTACGTTGTATGGGGCTGCGCTAGACACAGCCCCCCAAACCTAGAGAGAGCCCACCTCAGTGACAACAGCAAGCCTGGCCTATCGCCCCATGAGACTTCTTAGTCCATTTCTGCCTGGAGGCTCCAGGACCAGGGGCTCTGGATCAAGACAGGCCCCAAGGCCCTTGTTGACAGTCTTTTCCTGGGTGGCCTCAGTCACCCTGCGCCCTCCCTTCCTATCCCCTAGGGGTCCCAGCCCAGGTCTGCTACCTCCCAGCTGTACAACCAGGTGTGAGTTGCTTTAAACTCTCCAAGCCCCAGAGTCAACCATCTGTGAAAAGGGAGAGACGTCTTTTTTTTTTCTTTGTGGGAGGTGAAATGGGACAAGACTCCTATAACAGGATGAGACCATAGTAAATTCATTCTAATGAAATTGCATACACTCTCTGCCAGAAACCTGAGTTCTGCTAGTACTGAAATGCAAGGCAGTTGTAAGCCCGGCCTGGTTGAGCCCAGCACTCACCTGGGGCAGGAAGAGGATGATTTGATGGCAGGATGGAAGTCATGTTCCTGCACAAATATTCCACCAGGTGGCGCCATGGTATAACATTCACAGCCTTTCAGGCCAACAAGCCAAGATTGCTGGGGTCTCCAGGGTCTACCCTGCACACGAGGAACAGGACTTCATTAGCCAAGTCAGAGCTAAAGAAAGTCTGAAGCTGTATCATTCTTCATAGCTTCCCTCCATCTCCTTCACCCAGATCTTCATCAAAAGTGTGGTGGGAAGACAGTGGGGGAACAGGGCCAGTGAAAATGGCAATACCAAGCCGTGCCAGCTGCAAAGTTCACTAAGCATCTCCTATGGGAAAGGCTCTGTGGCAGGGACTGCGGAGTTTTAGAACAGAGAGGGGCCTTTCAGGAAACCCACCCATGCCGCTTCATTTTTCCAGAATGGAAGGAGACCAGCAGAGGGTAACGCCTGTCTATCAGAGGTGGTAGAGGCCAGCCAGGCTCACCTTGGGGTTCAGCATGACTCAGGACGATGGGTTTCCGACGAAGCCTCCACAGGTGAGGGCAAAGCCAGGGGAGGACAGGAAAGTCACTCCATCCAGCTGCAAAGGGGACTGAGGAGACCAACTGGGTGTGACTTCCTAGGCTATTCCTGCCTCACTCCCTGCTGGCACACAGAACACCCTCCCTGAGTGTCTGTTGAATGGATTGCCCTCCTGGGACAAAGATTAAACCATCCAGGGAACTTCTTCCTCCAGGCCTGAAGAACGGGGGCATTTCTGTCAGGGTCCCCATATTTCAGAGAAGCAGCCCCATGGAGTGGTTCAAGGTCAGAGCTGCAGGCCCTTGGGGATCAACTGGGTCAACCCCCTGTGGTACAGGTGACCCAAGGAGGGCAAAAGAGAGTCCACAACTCACTTCAAAACCAAAACTCCACAAAATGAAGCAGCTTTCTATGCACTAATATGAAGCATGTCCAGGATATAGTGTTAAATTTAAAATAAGAGAAGAAAACGGATTTAATTTTCCATTATTTATATTTAAAAATAAGACAAAATTACTATATTTGTGTTTGCACATATTTGCAAAAATAAGTTCTGGAAGGATTTAAAAGATGCCAAGAACGGTAGTTAGAGGGTGAAGGAGGGAATGGATGGACGGATGAGGAGGGGGAAGGAGGGAACGGATGGACGGATGAGGAGGGGGAAGGAGGGAACGGATGGACGGATGAGGAGGGGGAAGGAGGGAACGGATGGACGGATGAGGAGGGGGAAGGAGGGAACGGATGGACGGATGAGGAGGGGGAAGGAGGGAGACTGCCCGTATGCATCTGTACATTGCCTGGTCTTTGAACCATGCAAACAAATTGTTTTTCAGACTAAATTTTTAAAACATTCTTTTGGCTGATTCACGTGGTTGTATGGCAGAAACCAACAAAAAATGTAAAGCAATTATCCTCCAATTTAAAAACACTTTTAAATAGCTTGCCCAAGATCATACAGTGTTTCCCAGAGTTGTAGCATGCTTTCACATGGCAGGGTATGAAATGATTTGCGGTTCACAAGATGATGGTAAGTAATTCACAAACACAACATTGAGTCCTTCCGTGAGAAACCCATTCCCTTTCCATTTCTCTCCAGTCTTCTGAATCCATCAAGGGCAGCGTCTCAGCGGATGTTAATGGGTCTTTAACACCTCTCCAAATCCTCATCAACCACCTTTTTAACAAAGAAAGCAGGTATCAGACTTAGAGCCTTGACCAACAGCAGTGGCTACTAGCTAAATGGTGAAAATGGAATCATGTCATTTTCTCTACACTGAACTTACTTGTACTAATATTTATGAGGAATGGCAAGGAATGTTGGCCTTCAATTTGCAATAGTAACATGAGTCTTCCTTTGCAAAATATTTTAAGTAAAGTTTGTGTTGCTCTAAAGAAAACTATTTTCTAAACCCTAACGCCACTGCTGCATGAGCATGGTATTATCAAGTGCTAACCTTGCGCCAAAAACTGCTAAGTATTTCCCATGAGTTTATATACTGATCCTCCCGCCAGTGGGAGGTGCAGATGAGGACATGGAGAGGCAGGGAGAATGTGGACCTTGCCCCAGGTCACTGGTTGACTGGACGTGGAGTTGGGAATTTGGCATCCAGCCCCCCGCAGGGCCCAGCAAGCAGCACAAGGAGGCGTAAGCCTTAAGCCTTGGTCTCCCGCGGTGGCGCCCTGCTAGACAGGCTGCAGGCTTCTCTCTCCACCTAGCTTTGGGGGCACAGCCCTCTGCCCCCCTCAGCCTCGCCTGTCCGGTCCTTCAGGGACCTACATGAGATAATTGGATTTCTCTCCTTGTCGGTTTGCAATGAAAACGTCACATGTTCAGGAAAGCAGGGAACAGGGTGCACCCCACCCAGTGGCTGCGGCCAGGAACTGGGAGGCTCCAGAGGCCCCCCAGCCAGGCAGCTCAGCTAGGATCCTCCCACCCGCCCTGTGCCCTCCGCCCTCACAGACCTGATCTGATGGCCACATGGGTGCCAGAGGGCCCCCAGCAGGCAGCTCAGCTAGGATCCTCCCACCCGCCCTGCACCCTCCGCCCTCACAGACCTGATCTGATGGCCACATGGGTGCCAGAGGCCCCCCAGCCAGGCAGCTCAGCTAGAATCCTCCCACCCGCCCTGTGCCCTCCGCCCTCACAGACCTGATCTGATGGCCACATGGGTGCCAG
>SJXQ01005646.1:775285-789334 GCA_006408695.1 Aepyceros melampus
GGGGCGGGGGTGGGGAACCGGGCTGGCCGGGCGCGCCGCCGGGGTGGGAGCGGCCGCTGCCCGGGCCGCGGAGCCGGCTCCGCGGAAGGGAGGAACGCGCCCTCGCTGCCCCGCGCCAGGGTCTCGGACACTCACCTGCGGCGCGGCCCCCGGCCCGGCGGCGTCCGCTCCCCGCGGCTGCCCGGCCGCTTCCTCCCGCCTGACCTCACCGGAAGCGCGCCGCGGCCGCAGGGCGCGCAGGGGCGGCAGCGCCCTCTGGAGGCCTCCGGGGGAACTGCAGCTGCGGGCGCGCGGCGGCGCCAGGCGCGCGGGTAGGGAGACGCACCCGGCGGAAGCGGAGCGGAAAGCGGCCCCGGTGCAACTCGGGGCTGGGAGAGAGGGAGCGCGGAGGAAGAAGGAAAGCAGAGAAGGGAGAGAGGCGGAGGAAACACCAGGGTGCGGGGGAGCCTCTGACCTGAGGGGCACAGGCTCAGCCCGCCGCGATGGGCGGCTGGGCCTGTAGGTAGGCCCCACCCCTGCCCTCAAGCAGTCCAGCCCCACTTCCAGAGTGGAGCTTCTGGAAGCGAAACGCAAAGGAGAAAGAGAAGGGAAAGCCGCTTAGTCGTGTCCGACTCTTTACGATCCCATGGCCTATGCGGTCCACGAAATTCTCCAGGCCCGAATAACGGAGGGGTTAGTTAGTTAGTTAGTTAGTTAAGTCGCTCAGTCGTGCCCGACTCTGTGTGACCCCGGGGACTGTAGCCCACCAGGCTTCTCCGTCCATGGGATTCTCCAGGCAAGAGTACTGGAGTGGGTTGCCATTTCCTTCTCCAGGGGATCTTCCCGACCCAGGGATCGAACCCAGGTCTCTCCCGAATAACGGAGGGGTTAGTTAGTTAGTTAGTTAGTTAAGTCGCTCAGTCGTGCCCGACTCTGTGTGACCCCGGGGACTGTAGCCCACCAGGCTTCTCCGTCCATGGGATTCTCCAGGCAAGAGTACTGGAGTGGGTTGCCATTTCCTTCTCCAGGGGATCTTCCCGACCCAGGGATCGAACCCAGGTCTCTCGCTTTAGAGGCAGACGCTTTAACCTCTGAGCCACCAGGGAAGCCCTGGTGGAGGGGGTAGCCTTTCCCTTTTCCAGGGGATCTTCCCAACCCAGGGATTGAACCCAGGTCTTCAGTATTACGGGCGGATTCTTTACCAGCTGAGCCACAAACGAAGCCTACGAATATTGCAGTGGGTAGCCTATCCCCTCTACAGCAGATCTTCTCAATCCAGGAATCAAACCGGGGTCTCTTGAATTGCAGGCGGATTCTTTACCAGCTGAGCTATCGGGGAAGCCCTGACAAAGGAGAAAAGGGAAGATATATCTATCTGAACGCAGAACTCCAAAGAATAGTAAGGAGAGATAAGAAAGCCTTCCTCAGTGATCAATGCAAAAACAAACAAACAAAAAACAGGAGAACAATAGAATAGGAAAGATTAGAGATCTCTTCAAGAAAATTAGAGATACCAAGGGAAATTTTCATATAAAGATGGGCACCATAAAGGACTGGGATGGTATGGACCTAACAGAAGCAGAAGATATTAAGAAGAGGTGGCAAGAATACACAGAAGAACTGTACAAAAAGGATCGTCATGACCCAGATAACCACGATGTGATCACTCACCTAGAGCAGGACATCCTGGAGTGTGAAGTCAAGTGGGCCTTAGAAAGCATCACTACGATCCAGAGAGAGGGTGTGGGGCGGGAGGGGGGAGGTGGGGGTCGGGATTGGGAGTTCATGTACACTCGTGGCTGATTCTGTCGATGTGTGGCAAAACAAATACAGTATTGTAAGGCAAAACAAACTAAAAAATAAAAATTAATTAAAGAAAAAAATAAATAACAAATTTTAAAGACAAAAAAAAAAAAAGCATCACTACGAACAAAGCTAGTGGAGGTGATGGAATTCCAGTTGAGCTATTTTAAATCCTGAAAGATGATGCTGTGAAAGTGCTGCTCTCAATATGCTAGCAAATTTGGAAAACTCAGCAGTGGCCACAAGACTGGAAAAGATCAGTTTTCATTCCAGTCCCAAAGAAGGGCAATGCCAGTGAATGTTAAAACTACCATACAATTCCACTTATCTCACATGCTAGCAAAGTAATGCTCAAAATTCTTCAACAGTACATGAACCAAGAACTTCCAGATGTTCAAGCTGGATTTAGAAAAGGCAGAGGAATCAGAGATAAAATTGCCAATATCTGATGGATCATAGTGAGTTCCAGAAAAAGCAAAAGAGTTCCAGAAAAACATCTACTTCTGCCTCATTGACTATGCTAAACCCTTTGACTGTGGATCATGACAAACTGTGGAAAATTCATAAAGAGTGGGAATACCAGACCACCTTACCTGCCTCCTGAGAAATCTGTATGCAGGTCAAGAAGCAACAGTTAGAACCTGACATGGAACAACAGACTGGTTCAAAATTGGGAAAGGAGTACAACAAGGCTGTATATTGTCACTTTGCTTATTTAATTTATATGCAGATGAACTGGATGAAGCACAAGCTGGAATCAAGATTGCTGGGAGAAATATCAATAACTTCAGATATGCAGATGACACCACCCTATGGCAGAAAGCTAAGAGGAAGTAAAGAGCCTTTTGATGAAGGTGAAAGAGGAGAGTGAAAAGCCTGGCTTAAAACTCAACATTAAAAAAACCTGAGATCATGGCATCTGGTCCCAACAGTTCATGGCAAATAGATGGGTAAACAGTGTCAGACTTTATTTTCTTGGGCTCCAAAATCACTACAGATGGTGACTATAGCCATGAAATTAAAAATGCTTGCTTCTTGGAAGAAAAACTATGACAAACTTGGATAGCATATTAAAAAGCAGAGACATCACTTTGCTGACAAAGGTTCACTAGTCAAAGCCATGGTTTTTCCCAGTAGTCATGTATATCCATACATGACTTGGTCATGGTCCAACAAGAGTTGGACCATAAAGAAAGCTGAGCACTGAAAAACTGATGCTTTTGAACTCTCGTGTTGGAGAAAACTCTTGAGAGTCACTTGGGCAGCATGAAGGTCAAACCAGTCAATCGTAAAAGAAGTCAACCCTGAATATTCATTGGAAGGACTGATGCTGAAGCTGAAGCTCCAATACTGGCCACCTGATATGAAGAACTGACTCATTAGAAAAGACCCTGATGCTGAGAAAGTTTGAAGGCAGGAGGACAGAGGTTGAGATAGTTGGATGACTTCACTGACTGGATGGACATGAGTTTGAGCAAGCTCCGGAAGTTGGTGATGAACAGGGAAGCCTGGTATGCTGCAATCCCAGGGGTCACAAAGAGTCGGACATGACTGAGCAACTGAACTGAACGGCCCTGCCCTCAAGGAGCTCCAACTCCACGTCCAGTGTGGACCTTCCCAGTGGGGAAGACGAGGCATGAAACGCAGCACAAGTGCAACTAACTGTAGTGAAGGAAGAAGGCAGGCTTCCTAGAGGAGGTGGTCTTTGAACTGGAACCAGAACAGTAGGTAGGAGTTTACCTGTCAGGCAAATAGGGAAGGGCACCTGGCAAAAAAGTGAACGATCAACCTCTGCCTCTTCTCTGCCTCTTTCCCAATGTTTTCAATCCCTGCCCAGCCTAAGCTTCTCCCAATGGACCTGTTCACCAGTGGGAGACAGTGAACTCTGCAGTCCCACAAGGTGAGTCAGACTCCGGCAAGTTACTGAACTGCTCAGTTTCTTTATCTGCAAATTGGGGCTAATCAGAGCAGTTGCCTTCAGTATTCTGCGAAGATTAAGAAGGGTTTAGTGAAAGTGAAGTCGCTCAGTTGTGTCCAACTCTTTGCGCCCCACAGACTGTAGCCTACCAGTCTCCTCTGTCCATGGGATTTTCCAGGCAATAGTACTGGAGTGGATTGCCATTTCCTTCTCCAGGGGATCTTCCCGACCCAGGGATTGAACCCAGGTCTCCCGCATTGTAGACAGATGCTTTACCATCTAAGCCACCAGGGAAGTCAATTTAATTAAGAAGATTAAGAATTGAGAGTCTCCGGCACATGGCAAGTGTTGATAACCATTTGTTGTGATTATCAATCAGTAGACGTTTCTGGTATATAGTGTTAGCTATTCAGTCTTCTCCGACTCTTTGTGAACCCCATGAACTGTAGCCCTCCAGGTTCCTCTGTCCGTGGAGTTCTCCAGGCAAGAATACTGGAGTGGGTTGCCATTTCTGGGAGCAGATATATATAGGGACATATGTAAGGACCTAGATGCTCATTGGCCCCTAGGTGGAGGAAGAGAAAGAAGATTGAGACTTAGACCTTGCTTCAAGAGCTCATCTTCTGCCAATATGGTTTAATTATTTGATTATGAAAACTTATCAAGGGACTTCCTGGTAGTCCAGTGCTTAAGATTTCACTTTCCAATGCAGGAGGTGAGGGTTTGACCCCTGGTCAGGTAGCTAGGATCCCACATGCTTCATGGCTAAAAAACCAAACATAAAACAGAAGCAATATTGTAACAAATTCAATAAAGACTTTAAAAATCTTTAAGAAAAAAAGAAAACTTAGTAAAAAAAAAAGTTGAGCAGGCCCCTCAATATCTGTATATTATTTGTGTATTATTTATTTGTTTATAAGTTATACATGTGTGCTGTGAGAGCAGATTGGTATTATTGATAAAATGTGGATGCTAGAGCCAACCTGGATTGGAATCTTGGCACAGCTGCTTTCTGATGGTGTGATGGGCCAGTTACTCAACCTTTCTGGCCTCAGTTCCTTCGTCTGTAAAATGCATATAGTAACAGTAGCCATTTCATCAAGCTTTTGTGAAGCACTCAGTGCTTGGTGTAAAGTGCTTAGATGAGAGCCGGCCACAGTAAGTTCTCAGTAGTCACTGTCATCTCTACAGCTCCACTACATTAAGTCAATTGTAAAGCATGTACATTAGAAAAGAATGATATTTCAAATAAATACAAGCTGGAATCCTAATACTTTCTTCCTACACTCTTGATGCAGGTGGATATAGCACATACACGGAAGGGGTGATCCCAAGGCAGGGTGCCCGATTGTCAGAGGTGGTCTGTGGATCTCAGAACTGTCTGCACATTGGAATTATCTGGGGTGTTTAAAAACAATCCCGATGCCTGAGTGCCACCCCAGAGATGACAATGCCATTGATATGGGATAGAACCTGGACATGAAGAGGTTTTTTGGGGGGGTGGGGGGTGCTGCACTGCATGGCACGTGGGATTTTAGTTCCTTGAACAGGGATCAAGCCTGTGCCCCCTGCAGCGGAAGTACAGAGTCTTTAAGCACTGGGCCACCAGGGAAGTCCTGAAGAGGTTTTACGAAACGAATTTTAGCTGATTCTAGTGAACGACCAGGGCAGAGAACCACTACCTTTCATAAGTAGAGCTCCATAAGTGAGGTGACTGCGGCCACTGAGGTGACTCAGTGGTAAAGAATCTGCCCAGCAAAGCAGGAGCCGCAGGAGATGTGGGTTCGATCCTTGGGTCGGGAAAATCCCCTGGAAGAGGAAATGATAACCCACTCCAATATTCTTGCCTGGACAATCCCATGGATAGAGGAGCCTGGTGGGCTACAGTCCTTGGGGGTCACGAAAGAGTCAGACATGGCTGAGTGACCGCGCAGGCACACTTAACCCAGAAGCCCCAAGAAGGGAGAAACCTCTGTGGGCTGGGGGGAAACAGGAAATAGATGTTTCTAGGAAGGCTTGAGCTGGTACAACAGCTGCCAAGGAGATACAGTCCAGCCAGAGATAACCGTGAGAGCCCAGAGGAGGAGGTCCCTTCAGCGAGGGGAGCTCTAGAACAGCGTTAGAAGGTAGTTATGTTTGACTGCACTTGGAAAAGCCCTGTCATTACCAATGTAATAGCTTCAGGACTGTGAGGCACTTTTCCTTCCTCTCCACTTCCTTCAGGTGTCTCCTGTGCTCGGGAACCTGCAGTGGTTCCGTATTATCTGCTCCAGTGAGAACCAACTAATTGACAGGCTCCAATAACACTCCAAATCTGGCCCCAGTACACTCTTATCAAACCCCTCCCTCAGCTCTGCCTGCCCAGTCTCTTCACTCTCCCTGATGTACATCAACCCAAGTCATGCTTTGCTTGGGCCTGTCTGTCCAAATGCCCTCCCCACCTAATCTAAATCCCACCCCCACCCCCCAATTTTAATGCCAGTGATACAAACATCAGTTCCAATTGTTCCATGGGATAATAATAATCTCTAAGTGTGCAGAGTCCCTACCACTTTCAAATACTTTTCCAGAGATCACATCATCTTTTTTGATTATGAAATAGGAAACATGTATCTTATCATTCCCCTTTTGCTGATTAAAAAATAATAATAATAACTGAGACTCAGATTCTAGGTGACCAACCCAAGGTCAGTGGCAGAGCCAGGGTTCAAATGAACAGATTCCCCCAGCTCTGGACCCACCTACCATCAAACAGCCTCCCCCTGCTTTGCCCCATCTTTGCTGCCCTTCTACTTTGCGCTCCCCCATCTGATGCTGTTAGCACAAGACTGGCCCCAGGTCGGGGCTTACTCCCAGCAGGTGCCCGGTAAAAACGTGCTCTTGGCTTTTCTGGTCTTTGCAAAGTTACTATCACACACTGAAGTTTGACAAGCACTACTTTAGACCAGTGGCTCTTCAAACTCTTTTTATACATTATGTATCACAACCCAGTAGCCACACACACACACACACACACACACACACACACGTGAGAAACAGAAGTTTCAAAAACAGCAGTGTATTGCGGATCCTGTTTGTGACACCAGTTGTCTTACTGTTCACACTGCTGAACCCAAGGTAGGCAAGGTGCAAGCTAAGTGGTTGGAAGAAGATACCAGGAACCACAGGGACTACAGACATATTTATTCTCTCCTGCTGTCATGGCGACCATAACACAGCTTCTTTCCTGGCTCACACAGCAGCCATAACATAACCTCATACAACATAAGCATGATGCTGCTCAGTTGTAGCACTGGTGCAGCAGCAGCCAGGGCTCACATGGTAAGCTCATACAGTCATACTGCAAAAAGTAGCCAGTGACCAACCAAATGAGTACCTGGTGAAGTGCACGTGCAGTGCTGTAAGTGGTCTCAGCTCTTACATCATCATGCAAAGTCATTGTTCACAAAACAGGGGACAAGAGGGCGTGAGAGTGTGGGGCAAGAGAGCCTGACTGGTGCCATCTTGTTAATTTCCCCACAAGCAATATCCTTGCTATATGAGCTGCTGCTAAGTCGCTTCAGTCGTGTCCAACTCTGTGCGACCCCATAGACGGCAGCCCACTAGGCTCCCCCGTCCCTGGGATTCTCCAGGCAAGAACACTGGAGTGGGTTGCCATTTCCTTCTCCAATGCATGAAAGTGAAAAGTGAAAGTGAAGTCGCTCAGTCGTGCCTGACTCAGCGACCCCATGGACTGCAGCCCACCAGGCTCCTCCGTCCATGGGATTTTCCAGGCAAAAGCACTGGAGTGGGGTGCCATTGCCTTCTCCGATATGAGATACACAGCCACATGTTCTATTCTATAGGAAAGAAAATGCTAATCAAGACCTCACTTGATTTCTCTGTCCACTAATACGATGGTTCTCAAACCTCCTTGCATATTAGAATCACCAAAGGGAACTTTCATAAACTGTGGGTGCCCAAACCAATTGAATCAGAACCTCTAGGAGGTAAAGCCTAGGCATCTCCATTCTAGCTGACTGCACAGGCACTCAAGGTTGTGGATGCTGGTGTGTTTTTTAAAACACTGTGGTAGATGCTCCTTTGCCAGATGGCTACCCCGAAACTTAAAACCTCTTCAGATACAAAGCAGCAAATTCCACTTTGCTATGGCTCAGTGGGTAAAGAATCTGCCTACAATGCACAGGAGATGTGGGTTCCATGCCTGGGTCAAGAAGCCCCTTGGAGGAGGAAATGCAACCCGCTTCAGTATTCTTGCCTGTAAAACCCCACGGACAGAGGAGGCTGGTGGGCTACTGTCCGAAGGGTCACAAAGAGTCGGACACGACTAAACACACAGGCACGGCAACAAAGATAAACTCGTAATAATAGCTCAAGCCCCAGATAGGAACATTGCCCAGGGTACATCATCGTAATTACAGTCACTTGCCTCCTTTGAATATCCAAATGCCGACAATAAAGACCAACACTGAGCCCCCAGTACAGTATCAGTCCTCAAGGAGACCCTCTGGCTACTTGGTGACAAGATGATTTCATTGGGCCCCTTCCAGCCTGGAAGTGCTGAAGATTCCTTCTGGCAGGGATGAAAACACACTCCAGGAGTGTGCGTGCCTTTCTGGCCTAAAGGGCCTCAGTTAGCACCATACATCTTGTGTGTGTGCTCACTCACTCAGTCACGTTCAACTCTTTGCAACCCCACGGACTGTAGACCGCCAGGCTCCTCCGTCCATGGAATTTTCCAGGGAATAATACTGGAGCAGGTTGCCATTTCCTAGTCTAGAGGATCTTCCTGACCCAGGGATCGAACCCATATCTTCTGCGTCTCCTGCGTTGGCAGGCAGATTCTTCACCACTGGGCCACGTGGCCCCATACACTACAGAGTGTTTAATCTACAAGTATGGAATCCCATATTACATTGCATTAGACCAAGAGGTCCTATTTTTACAGCAAAACAGGTGCAGATCATGCTCATGACCATGGGATCCACTGGTTATATTACATACGTCACCAGAAGGAAATTACTGGCTGGATTGAAAATTACAACAGCTCAGTGAATGCACAGTCAAGTGCCAGCTCAGAGGCAGTTCTCTGCAAAGATGAGATGCCATTCTCAAAGATGCCAGTCTCAAAGATTCTTTACCTTGAATCAAAGACCTTTACAAGCTGTTGTTTCTCCAGTTAGAAATGCATTAAGAAGCCAAGGGACAGAAGCAGCAGTAACTGATGCCAGAAAACACACAAGAGTCCTGTTCAACTGAGAGGGCAACCTGAGGGCTTCGGGTTCTCGTGTCTGGAGACGTGCAGGCTTGAGTCACTGTCTTGGCAGGAGTAACCGGTCCTGGTCACCAGGGGGAGGTAGGACTGCTCTTCCGAAATGGGGACAGAGGACCATGTTTGACACCTAGATGATACACTTGGATGCCTCTGGGTTCTCCTTTTCCCCAGTGTAATGGTTAAGGGCCCTGGAGAAGGAAATGGCAACCCACTCCAGTATTCTTGCCTGGGAAATCCCATGGACAGAGGATCCTGGCGGGCTACAGTCCATGGAGTCGCAAAAAAGTCAAACACGACTGAGCGACTAAACAACAGTAATGGTTAAGGACAGGTGCCGCAAGTCTGTCCTGAAAAGAGCATGTGGCCAGAAGCCCAGAACCCTCAGGAATGAGGGTCTGGGTCATAATACCAGGTGAATCACTGAAATTGCCAGAGGTGCTAGCTGAGGCGTAGTGGAGTGACCATTTGCAGCTATAACAGCAGTGACTATAGTTTGTCCCACTAGTACTTCTCAGGAAGACCCACCAGAATACTGAGAAAGGAGATCTAAGTGGTACAAGGATTAGACTGTGTGAGACATGAGGATTGCTGGCCAGACCCCCTCCAAGGAAGGACTTTGCCCAATTTCTGAGGGAAGCATCATGGCAGGCTTCAGTCACTTCATAGATTGCTTCACTGCAGAGACACATCACCCAGGGTCAAGTCCTTCCAGAGGCTGCCCACATTCAATGACTGATGGAGATAGGAGATATCCATGAGCCATTTCAGCTCCATAGTTCCTCTTGAGGTTGACTGAGGCTTTCAGGTACTTTTGGAGAAACTGATCCATTTTGTCAAAGTTGTCAAATTTGTTTATAGAGTTGTTTGTAGTGTTTCCTTATCTTTTTAGTGTCTGCAGGATCAGCAGACACTAAAAAACTAATTTTTCCTTCCTGTTACTGGTAATTGTGTCATCCCTCTTTTTTCCATTTCATTCTTGCTTGAGTTGTCAATTTTATTGTTCTATTCAAATAATAAATTTGAAATTTATTGATTGATTTTCTCTAATGTCTTTCTGTTTCCAGTCTCATTTATTTCTGCTCTTTATTGTTTCTTTCCTTCTGCTTGCTTTGGGTTTGTTTTGCTCTTCTCCTTCTAAGCTCTTGAGGTAGAAGCTTAGATTATTTGTCTTAGATTTTCCCAATTTTCTACAGTAAACATTTACTGCTATCAATTATCCCGTAAGCACTTTTTAGCTGTGTACCACAAATTTTGATATGTTGTGTTTTGACCCATGGATTATTTGAAAGAGTGTTATTTAGTCTTTAGGTATTTGGAAATATCCCTGTTATTGCTCTGTTGTTGATTTCATGTTTAATTCCACTGTGGTCAGAGATCATACTCTGATGAGTTCAGTTTTCTAGATTTTATTGAGGTTTGTCTTGTGGTCCAAACAAACTCTATTTTTTTTTTCCACAGAGATCATACTCTGATGAGTTCAGTTTTTTAGATTTTTTTGAGGTTTGTCTTGTGGTCCAAAGAAACTATTTTTTTTTTCCACCACTGTGGTTAGAAGTTGGCAGCAAGGGAAAGGGGAGGGAAGGATGAGAAGCAAGTGGGGAGTTGAGGTGTCATTATAAAATATAGTCCCCCCCAAAACTGGGGTGTCTGGGAGAAACTTGGTCTGCTTCAAGCCAAGAAGAATCAGATCAAAAATGCTTTGAGCTAAACAGGAAAAGAATTTGCAAAAGAACGGATCCTTGTACATGCACAACTGAATTACTTTGCTGTAGATCTGAAACTAACACATTGTTAATCAACTATAATATAAAATGAAAAGTTTTTTTTTTTTAAGTGGTTTGGGAAGGCCAGAACTGTGAGGGATAGAGAAAGAAGGAAGGTCCAGGGGGTGGGGTTGTTGTTCAGTCTCTAAGTCATGTCGAACTCTTTGTGACCCCATGGACTGAAGAACGCCAGGCTTCCCTGTCCTTCTCTATCTCCATGAGTTGGCTCAAACTCATGTCCATTGGCTGGTGACGAATGAAAACCATCTCATTCAACCATCTCATCCTCTCTTGCCCGCTTCTCCTCCAGAGGGTGGGCTTGGAAGAGCTATTTGGCAACTGGGGTGAAGGGATTGTACTCCCCCTGCTGGGAACCCTCCAGCCCTTCTGGTCTGGCAGGAAGGGGCAGACTGCAGCTCCCTGGGGCTGCCGAATGATCTAGGCAGGGGGCTGGCGGGGGCTGACAAAGGCTCACCCTCCAGAGAGGCGATGGTGCGGCCCACTCCCCTCCCCCGCAACCTCTCCGTCAGAGAAGCTCGCTCGGTGACTGTTCCACGGGTGATTGAACAGGATGTGTACTCTGCTGCTTTTAGGTGAAACATTCCACAAATCTCAATCATACTGTATACGTTGACTGATGGTGTTTTTGAAGCCTTGTGCATGCTTGCTAATTTCCTGTCTAGTTGCTCTATCAGTTATTGAGAGGAGTATTGAAGTTTCTGCATATAATTGTGGGTTTGTCTATTCCTCCTCTCAGTTCTGTTTTGTCTCATATATTTGGGAGCTCTGTTATTTGGTGCATACATGTCTGGGTTTGTTGTATCTTATTAGTAGGCTGGCTGTTTTAACATATATAATGTCCTTGTCTGTCTCTGGTGATTCTTCTTTCCCTGAAGTCTATTTAACCCTGCTTTCTTTTCTTTAATATTTACATGGTATCTCCTTTCCCATAATTTTACTTTCAACTTGCCTATATTTCTCTATTTTATTATTGATGGCATGTTTTTTAATCCACTTTGCCAATATGCCTTATATTTGGGGTATTTAGACCATTTACATTTAATGTAATGATTGATATGTTAGATCTAAGTCTGTTTTCATTTTCTTTCTGTTCTGTTTTCATATATCTGTTTTTGTTTTCCAGGCTTCCTGTGGGCTACTTAACATTTTTCAGAATTCCATTTTCATTTTTCTATAAGTATTTTTAGCATATCTGTTTATATAGCTTATTTGGTGGTTACTCTAAGAATTATAGGCATCCCTTGTGCTCAGAGGTGAAAAATCCCCCTGCAATGCAGGAGATACAGACTCGTAGGAGACGTAGGTTCGATCCTTCGGTCAGGAAGATACTGTAGAGAAGGAAATGGCAACCTACTCCAGTATTCTTGCCTGGGAAACCCATATACATAATGTATCACAGTCTTCTAGTGACATCATTTTACTAGTTTGGGTGACATCTGTAAGAACTTACTTTCTTTTACATCCATTTACCCTCTCAATTATAATGTAATTGTCTTAAATATTTACTATACATATATATATAGAACCACATCAGACAGTGTTATTTTAGTTTCAAAGGGTCAAACATAATTTAGAAAATTAAGAGGAGAAGGAAAGCTTGATTTATTTACCCATCTTTTTTCTTACCATGTTGTATGCATTCCATGCTGAGGAGTCAGAGAAACACCGATCAAGAGTGAAATGAAGGGCTGACATCAAGACCCACAGCAGCACACGTGAGAGGAGACCTTCAGGTTTCACCTGCATAAAACTGATCAAAGCCAGCATGAAATGGTACTGAAGCAATAGCTTGAGAAAGAACTTGAATGAAGAGAATTTGCAAAGGTACAGAAAAGATATTTATCACACACCCAGAAGGAAAATAAAGGATGGCTGTGCAACCCAGAAGAAAGCTTCTCACTCAGGGTAAGTGATCATTAATACTTCTCCAGCTTCTCCAATTTGACAGACTACCCTGACTCACAACTCCTCAGGCTGCCTGAGGAGAGTGCCTCTGACTGCCCCACGGGCTCCTGCAGTGCTGCCAAGCCTTGCCAGGTCATGGACTACACCACCTTTCTTTAAAAGTAAATAAACCATGCTAGAAGAACAAAAGACAATATTGAACAAAATAAGCCAGAAACAAAATGAATCTTACTGTATGGTTTCAATTATATAAAGATCAAGAGGTAAAAGTGAATTCTGTTGTTTAGGGATGCATACTTGGGTGATAAAAGCACCAAAAAAAGCAAAGAAATCATTATGAAAACTTAGTGGTAGGCTCTAGAGAGAGGGAGGCATTGCACCTGGCAGGGCAGGATATAAGGAGTTGGCAGTGTTCAATTTCTTGACCTGATTGGTGGTTTCATGAAGGTTCACTTTGTAATAATTTGTTAAACTGCAAAGAGAAGAGGAAGGGGCAGAAGTAAGGAAGGAGTCAGTTTATCCAGGTCATGGCCAAATGGATCAGTCCTTTCATCAGAGGCAGCTCAGGTATGGATTAAGCGTATGGCCTCTGGTGTCAGTGGACTTGGATTTGAATTCTCTGGTTTTGCTACCTACTTGGTGTGTGACCTTGTGCAATTTGCCTATCTTCTCTGTGCCTCAACTGTACCATCTGTAAAAATAAGGATAATAATATTACTTAATGTGAAGATTAATAGTGCTCAAGCATGCAGTAAACTGGGCATGAACTTTGTTAAATAAGTAAAAAGTTGCACATTCATTCAACATCAAAATTCTTCATGGACCTCTACTGTGCTGGGCCCAAGAACTGGAGCTCTGCCTTAGAGCCCATGAGGCCGTCTCCCACTACAATCCAGATCAGATTGCTGGTCTGGGCCAGGCTGAGCCTGAGAGTTAGCCAGGGAGGCCCAGGTCAGAACATCCCTGCAGGGACTAGAAGCCAGGCAGGCTCTCATTGGCCTCCAGCTTCCACAGCTGGGCTGGCATGGGGGCTTCTGGTACCAGAACCAGCAACCTCTTCTACTCCAGGTCTCAGAAGAGCGTAGAGAGGTCAGACTGTGAGAAAAGACGAGCAGGGTGAGTAGAGGAGCCAGGAGGGTCATGGACGCCTTTCATCCCTTCCACAGAGGGAGCAGCAGAAGCAGAAGTGTGGGGGTGGGGTGAGCAAGAAAAGAACCAAAAGCAGAGAATGAGGCCAGCCCAGCCAAGCGCTTTTTGTGGGGTCTTAATTAAGCCCCATTGTTCCTTTCAGGGTGGAACATATGTTCAGGGTCTGCCTGAGGTTTGGGATTGAAATTTCAATGGTACTGGGCCCTATGGCCTTCTGGGGAGGGGAGCCAAGATAG
>SJXQ01005646.1:789523-805832 GCA_006408695.1 Aepyceros melampus
CCAAGATAGGGTGGGCGGGGGGAATTGAAGGGGACCATCTCCATGCTCTGCAAGAACTGAGAGTATCTCCCAGAGTCATCTTCCACCATTTCCAGGGCAGGAAATAAAACAACCAGAAGGGGTGGCAGAGCCCCCACCCCAGTGGTAGGAAA
Source organism: Aepyceros melampus (assembly GCA_006408695.1). Classification (NCBI taxonomy): domain Eukaryota; kingdom Metazoa; phylum Chordata; class Mammalia; order Artiodactyla; family Bovidae; genus Aepyceros; species Aepyceros melampus. The sequence continues at coordinate 789,676 of SJXQ01005646.1, forward strand.
TGCCCATGGGGTAAGACAGCTTTGTCACTCGAGCTGGCTGTGACCGTCTGTGGGACTCGGTTTCCCAACGTGTGCCGTCCAGGTGAGGCTGTCTAGGACAGTAAAAGTCACCAGTATCTGCCACTGCCACAAGCACGACCTGCCCCCACCGCATCCTCCCTGACCTCCCATCCCCCAACCCACCCCATCCCCACAGCCAGACAGCCCAAGGGTGAAGGACTGAGCTCAAGGTCAGACTTCCATCTCTGCAGATTCACTCTGCTGCTCGCCAACTGGGTCACCTTGAGCAAGTGCCTTAAACTCTCTGAATCTGTTTTTTCATCTGTAAAGTGGGGATATCTCCCATCCTCTATGTTTGCAACGGGAATTAGTGAGGACGAGCCTTGTCAGGCCCTTAGTGTGTAGTGCCTCGTGCACACTTATGCTTATCAGCAAACCATCATCACTGTCTGTCACCTTCCTCTCCTGTGGCCTGGGGCACACTCAGAGAAGAGTGATGAAATAATAAAAAGCAAAGACAAAAGCATTGCTGAAGATGTAGAAGAGGTCTGTGAAGAATTTTTAAGAAACTCTTAAGCATGCCATGCATTTCGTCTACATTCTGGCATGTCAAGCCAAGTTAAGAGACCTCAGGAAAACCATGCTGAGTTTGACATCTGTTCCTTGCAGTTTGAAGGATGCAGGAACTGCTGTCCAACTCACATCTGAAAAGTCTAAATAAATAAGTTGTGATGCAACTGCCCTGGGATAGCTGAGGGGAGAAAAGCAGAAAGTGGATAGGCAAAGCAACCATGAGTTCCTCCAGGTCATATGTGGAACCTGAAGAAAGAAGCCAGGCTGAGTCATGTTGAGAATGTGAAGGACTAGGTGACTCCCCAGAAACCAAGGAGCAGAGCAGGGGTCTTATACAGAAACAGCGAATGGAGACAATGCTTGTGCCAAGGGACTGGAGGTGAGAAACTCTGAGTGAGAGAGATGGTCTCCAGGAACCCTGGAAGCTACTTCTAAAGTGTGACGGTGTGCATTTGGAAAGAGCCACAGCCACAGAGCAGTGACAGTTATCGCAGTCAAGCAAGAACTTTCCTGACTCTTCTCACTCTGGGGTAAAAACCAGCAGCTAGGGAGGTGGCAGGAGAAGAAAGAGAAGACAGCAGTTGATCCCATCTTCCAAAAGCACACTTGTCCCCCGGCAGTGCTCCCAATATGCTATAGGTCCAAGATGAGGGAGGAGGCAAGCCTTAAATAAAGTTGGAGTTTTTATAATACACTGGACTAGACACTGTAAGATTTGGGAAAAGATGCTGTTCATTACCTGTTAGTGACTGGAGAAGCCCTGAGAACAGCCACAGATTTCACCCAAGAGCAATAAAGAATAAGATGGGAAGGCCAGTTTAAAAGGGCTGGGGTGAAACGATATATATAGTCGCTTTCTTTTTGAATCCTAACAAGTCTGAAAGTAAAAGTGAAAGTTAGTCGTGTCCGACTCTTTGTGACCCCAAGATTATACAGTCCATGGAATTCTTCAGGCCAGAATACTGGAGTGGGTAGCTGTTGCCTTCTCCAGGGGATCTTCCCAACTCAAGGATCAAACCCAGGTCTCCTGCATTGCAGGTGGATCTTTACCATCTGAGCCACCTGGGAAGCCCCCTAACAAGTCTAGCTCATTCAAAATCCAGCTGCAGATACACACCTATGGAATGATAATTGCCAAGCAAGGTACAGAACAATGTAGAATGGTGTCTTTTATCTGAGAAAAGAGAAAATATAAATACAAACATGTAAGTAAATGAAATAAATTTCCTTATATATTTAACAGTGGAAGGATAAACCAAAAGCTAATAAAAATGGTTTCTGATAAAGAGGAAGAAGGAGACAAGATTGAAAATTAGATTTTGCTAAAAGTAAAACCCAACTGTGTTGGCACCCTGATCTCAGACTTCCAGTCTGCAGAACTCTGAGAAATCAATGTTTGTTCATCAAGCCATCTCATCTATGGTGCGTTTGTTATAAAAGACAAAACTGACTAAGACAGTTGCTTAACTTAAAATTACTAAATTACCCTTGATGAAGCTCAGTATCTTACTGCAATCATGAGTTTTCACTTTCAGGTTAATGTATGATGATGATTTAATGTTCTGTTTCTATGAGCCCTCTTTTGTCTTTTAGACAATTGATCACACAGGGAAAGTTACTGTTTGTCACGCATCATAATCACATTGATGTAAAACTTAAGGCTTAAGATCACCAAGTGTGGGACTTCCCTGGTGGTCCAGTGGTTAAGAATCCACCTTCCAATGTAGAGGACATGGTTCGATCCCTGATCAGGAAACTAAGACCCCACACGCAGTGGTAACTAAGCCCTCACACCATAACTAGGGAGCCCTCGTGCTGCAGCTAGAGAAGCCTGTGTGTCCCACAAGGAGCCTGCACACCGCAGTGAGGATCCAGGCAGCAAAAAAAAGAAATTAAATTAAAAAATTTAATCACCAGTTTAAAGTTCAGTTCAGTTCAGTTCAGTCGCCAGTCGTGTCTGACTCTTTGCGACCCCATGAATCGCAGCACGCCAGGCCTCCCTGTCCATCACCAACTCCCGGAGTTCACTCAGACTCACATCCATCGAGTCCGTGATGCCATCCAGCCATCTCATCCTCGGTCGGCCCCTTCTCTTCCTGTCCCCAATCCCTCCCAGCATCAGGGTCTTTTCCAATGAGTCAACTCTTTGCATGAGGTGGCCAAAGTACTGGAGCTTCAGCTTTAGCATCATTCCTTCCAAAGAAATCCCAGGGTTGATCTCCTTCAGAATGGACTGGTTGGATCTCCTTGCAGTCCAAGGGACTCTCAAGAGTCTTCTCCAACACCACAGTTCAAAAGCATCAATTCTTCTGTGCTCAGCCTTCTTCACAGTCCAACTCTCACATCCATACATGACCACAGGAAAAACCATAGCCTTGACTAGATGGACCTTAGTCGGCAAAGTCATGTCTCTGCTTTTGAGTATACTATCTAGGTTGGTCATAACTTTTCTTCCAAGGAGTAAGCGCCTTTTAATTTCATGGCTACACCCATATTCTTTTCTTCTAACTCTTTATACCATGAGTCCATATTCCTGTCCTTCTCCAGAGTCTAACATAAATTGTCTTTAGGACTTTCTTAGAGTCCTGGGTTGTGACTTTCAACTGTATCCTGGACATTTTGGCTATTTTGCCTGTAAAAGATCTTTGAGAGTTCACCTGTTGCTTTACCTGCCCGGCATGTATTCTTCCATCTTTTGATATCAGCAGGCCAGTTCCTTCTGAAGAAGTGGGCCCTTCTTCACTGTTTGTACATTTAATTCAGGTAGAGCTAATCCCACTCCCAGCTCCAAAGGCAATCATACGGACCAGACCGGGCCCAGCCATGTATTCTATCCTGCCAGCTGTGAGTCCACACTGATACAAATGAATGATTGAATAAATAAACAAATAGCAAGAGAAGACAAATTTCCCATACAGAAGAACTCCAAGTCATATGTAAATATTCACTCCTCCAGAAATGGGAAGTTATTCTCCCTAAGTGTGGACTACACTTAGTGACTTGCTTCCAGAAAATATGGTATGCAAAGAAAAAAAAGTAACTACAATGGACAACTCTAACAAACACTATCTCACCCAAATAATCATGATTAATACTTTTAATGATAAACCATGCTGCTAATAAGCATGCACTCTTGCTATGATGTAATATAAATGGAGATAACAGCAGAAAAAGTCAGGGCAATTAGTCAATCTAAAACACAGAGGGAAAACATATTGAAAAAAATTAAACAAAATCTCAGAGACCTGCAAGATAATAACAAGTCACCTAACGTGCATATAAGTAAAGTCCCAGAAGAAGAGAGTAAACTTGAGACAGAACAAAATCATTTGAGGAAATAGCAACCCCAAATTTCCCAAATCTGATGAAGAATATTGACTTTCAGATTCATGAAGCTCAGCAAACTGCAAGTAAGGTAAATACAAAGAAAAATACATGTAGGCACATCATAGTCAAACAAAGTGAAAACCAAAGATAAAGTGAAAAATCCTAAAAGCAATTAGAGAAGACACATTATGTATAGAAAGTCAATGCTATGGATGCCATGTAAATTTCCACCAGAGAAAAAGACACCAAAAGACAATAAAATGACATCTTAGCATGATGAACCAGAAAAATAAACTCAATTGTGGAATTCCCCAGAGGTCCAGTGGTTAGCACTCCATGATTCCACTGCAAGGGGCATAGTTTCATCCCTGGCTGGTGAACTAAGATCCTGCAAACCAAGTGTCAAGGAAAAAAGCAATCAACCAAAAATTCTATAGCCACCAAAAACATCCTTCTAGCTAAGTGTGAAATAAAAACATTATCAGTTCAGTTCAGTTCAGTCGCTCAGTTGTGTCCGACTCTTTGCGACCCCGTGAACTGCAGCAAACCAGGCCTCTCTGTCCATCGCCAACTCCCAGAGTCCACACAAACCCATGTCCATTGAGTCGATGATGCCATCCAACCATCTCATCCTCTGTCGTCCCCTTCTCCTCCTGCCCTCAATCTTTCCCAGCATCTTTTCTTTTTTTTTTTTTAAGAATTAAAAGGATTTTTAATAAAATCAACAAGTTTACATTTGTACATCTTGTGTATTTCGGACCCATCCAGGGGTTAAAGGGTAAAGGGCCAGGTCTCCATAGGAGGGCGAGCAGAAAGCCCAGGCCACCCTGGCTGAGTGATGGACAGAGACTTGAGGGTGGGACCCAAGGCCCCCGGATCCCCTTCAAGCACACCCCAGGTCCTTTCAGCTCGGAGCGCAGGCCCAAGGCTCCATAGCCCACGCAGCCCTCCCACGGGGATGCCTGATAAGCGACAGCAGATTGACAGCTCATGAAATTAAAGTCTTGCCCAGAGAATATTAATGTCAGTTGTGTCCACTTCGTGCTGTTTTTAACTAGGTAGGTGACACCAAACTGACCCAGGGAGGAAAGGAACGAGTGACGGTTCTAACTCCTCTAATCAACGGCACGATCACAAAACAGCAGGCCTCTGGAAAGAACCATGAACTTTTAAAAATATAATTTGAGAAAGGGGCCTGGTCGGTGGGGGCGTTGATTAGAGAGGCAAGGTTTTTACAATTCAGCAACAGGGTCACAGAATCCTGCTGCATTTGAGGGCTCAGTAGAGATAGAAAACTGTTCAACTTTAGTTCCATTATTCTAAAGGATAACAAACGTCAAAATGTCGATCAAAGTGTGGAGCAAAGAAAGACCTGTGCCCCCGAGTTAGGAACCAGGAGGCTTTTCCAGCATCTTTTCAAATGAGTCATCCCAGGGTCTTTTCAAATGAGTCAGCTCTTCGCATCAGCTTCAACATCAGTTTTGCTTCAACATCAGTCCTACCAATGAACACCCAGGACTGACCTCCCTTAGGATGGACTGGTTGGATCTCCTTGCAGTCCAAGGGACTCTCAAGAGTCTTCTCCAACACCACAGTTCAAAATCATCAATTCTTTGGGCTCAGCTTTCTTTATAGTCCAACTCTTACATCCATACATGACCACTGGAAAAACCATAGCCTTGACTAGATGGATCTTTCTTGGCAAAGTAATGTCTCTGCTTTTCAATATGCTATCTAGGTTGCTCATAACTTTCCTTCCAAGGAGTAAGTGTCTTTTAATTGCATGGCTGCAATCACCATCTGCAGTGATTTTGGAGCCCCCCATAATAAAGTCAGCCACTGTTTCCACTGTTTCCCCATCTATTTCCCATGAAGTGATGGGACCAGATGCCATGATCTTTGTTTTCTGAATGTTGAGCTTTAAGCCAACTTTTTCACTTTCCTCCTTTACTTTCATCAAGAGGCTCTTTAGTTTTTCTTTACTTTCTGCCATAGGGGTGGTGTCATCTGCATATCTGAGGTTATTAATATTTCTCCTGGCAATCTTGATTCCAGCTTGTGCTTCCTCCAGCCCAGCATTTCTCATTATGTACTCTGCTTATAAGTTAAATAAGCGAGGTGACAATATACAGCCTTGATGTTATCAGATAAATCAAATCAGAGATAATATGTCTCCAGTGACCTGGGCTGTAAGAAATGCTAAAGGAGTTTCTTCAAACTGAAGGGAAATGATACCTAATGATAACTCAGCTCTGTAGGAAGAAATGAAGAGAACCAAAATTTATAAACATTAAAAAGCTATGCTAGTACTTACTTCCTTGATGGCACAGTGAATAAGAATCCACCTGCTGATGCAGGGGGTATGGCTTTGATTCTTGGTCCAGGAAGATTCCACATGCTGTGGAGCAACTGAGCCCATGTTCCACAACTACTGACGCTGCTCTCTAGAGCCCATGAGCTGCAACTACGGAAATAGAAAATATAGTCTGTTCTTTGAAGAGAGTAATAAAGTTCATAAATCCCTAGCTAGACTCATCAAGAAGAAAGAGAACAAAGTACCAGTATCAGGAATGAAGTGGGTGGTATCATTAGACATCCTACAGACTTTAAAAGAATAATGAGGAAATATTGTGAATAAATTTTAGGAATAAAATATCAATCTTAAACTCTTGTAAAATAGAAAAGGAAGGAGAACTTCTGTATCCTTTGGGGTCCAATCAGGAGACAGAAACCACATGGTAATTCAAACAGTAAATTGAAGTTTAATATAAAAAGCAGTAACAAGAAGCAGAGGGATAAGGAGAAATTGTCTAGTGAGACTGAAAGGGAACCCTAGAGAATACAGGAACAGCAAACATAATGAGTAGCCACTATTCCTTAGGCTAAGCTAAGGCTATCATAAAGATCCCCCTCCCTGGGCTGAGACCCAGACTTCATTGAAGGGGGCATGGCATGGCTCATTGGATGGTGGAGAGGTTGCTAAGGTGTCTGAGGTGCCACACGACTTGATGGGAACCTGCCTTCTGGGACGCAGAAGTCAAAGTAATGTCTCTGCTTTTCAATATGCTATCTAGGTTGCTCATAACTTTCCTTCCAAGGAGTAAGTGTCTTTTAATTGCATGGCTGCAATCACCATCTGCAGTGATTTTGGAGCCCCCCATAATAAAGTCAGCCACTGTTTCCACTGTTTCCCCATCTATTTCCCATGAAGTGATGGGACCAGATGCCATGATCTTTGTTTTCTGAATGTTGAGCTTTAAGCCAACTTTTTCACTTTCCTCCTTTACTTTCATCAAGAGGCTCTTTAGTTTTTCTTTACTTTCTGCCATAGGGGTGGTGTCATCTGCATATCTGAGGTTATTAATATTTCTCCTGGCAATCTTGATTCCAGCTTGTGCTTCCTCCAGCCCAGCATTTCTCATTATGTACTCTGCTTATAAGTTAAATAAGCGAGGTGACAATATACAGCCTTGATGTTATCAGATAAATCAAATCAGAGATAATATGTCTCCAGTGACCTGGGCTGTAAGAAATGCTAAAGGAGTTTCTTCAAACTGAAGGGAAATGATACCTAATGATAACTCAGCTCTGTAGGAAGAAATGAAGAGAACCAAAATTTATAAACATTAAAAAGCTATGCTAGTACTTACTTCCTTGATGGCACAGTGAATAAGAATCCACCTGCTGATGCAGGGGGTATGGCTTTGATTCTTGGTCCAGGAAGATTCCACATGCTGTGGAGCAACTGAGCCCATGTTCCACAACTACTGACGCTGCTCTCTAGAGCCCATGAGCTGCAACTACGGAAATAGAAAATATAGTCTGTTCTTTGAAGAGAGTAATAAAGTTCATAAATCCCTAGCTAGACTCATCAAGAAGAAAGAGAACAAAGTACCAGTATCAGGAATGAAGTGGGTGGTATCATTAGACATCCTACAGACTTTAAAAGAATAATGAGGAAATATTGTGAATAAATTTTAGGAATAAAATATCAATCTTAAACTCTTGTAAAATAGAAAAGGAAGGAGAACTTCTGTATCCTTTGGGGTCCAATCAGGAGACAGAAACCACATGGTAATTCAAACAGTAAATTGAAGTTTAATATAAAAAGCAGTAACAAGAAGCAGAGGGATAAGGAGAAATTGTCTAGTGAGACTGAAAGGGAACCCTAGAGAATACAGGAACAGCAAACATAATGAGTAGCCACTATTCCTTAGGCTAAGCTAAGGCTATCATAAAGATCCCCCTCCCTGGGCTGAGACCCAGACTTCATTGAAGGGGGCATGGCATGGCTCATTGGATGGTGGAGAGGTTGCTAAGGTGTCTGAGGTGCCACACGACTTGATGGGAACCTGCCTTCTGGGACGCAGAAGCATGTTCTGCGTCCTTCCACAGCAAGGCGCTATGCTTTGGAACTCGCTACAGAGTTGCTGGGAGGGGCCTCACCAGTAGCACTCCACTGCCAAGCCACCTGAAGAGGTACCCAGGAAGGTTGCTGGCTGCCATATGCTGCAAGAACAGGGAGTGGAGGAGCCACCATGCTGATGCACCTAAGCACTGGGAGCTCAAGCTGCAGGAAGAAGAGAACATGCTTTACTCCTCCGGTGTCACTCTAGCATTCTCAACTGACAAAGCTTAATGTGGCACTTGCTGACTAAGGAGAAATATCCACATGACCATCTCCTTGAGTACAGAGCAGGCAAAGAAGAATGGATTTGGAGTTGAAAAGCCATAGGCTGATAACTGGCACAGTCTGCCAATTCATTTTTGTGTGGCCAGAAAAACTCTGATAACAATACTGAAAAAATCTACACAAGAAAATTATAGACTGATGTCCTTCCTGAACATGCGGGTTAACGTCCTTAACAAAACATTAGCAAATCAATTACAGTGTATAAAAAGGATAACACATCATGGCCAAATAAATTTTGTCTCAGGATTGCAAGGCTGGTTTCACATTTTTAAAAATCAATAGTATAATTCACCACATTAAAGAATAAAAGTATACAACATCTTGATGGATGCACAAAAAGCATTTGACAAAGTCCAACAGTCATTCATGATTTAAACTTTAAGTGAACTAGAAATAAAAGAGACCTTCCTCAACCTAATAGAGGCCATTGACAAAAATCTACTAAATAACATCATGCATAGTGGTGAAAGACTAGAGCCATGGCAGAGAAGTTAAAGAAAAAAATTTAATTGGTATATTTGCCATTGGGAGGTGCTGCCTGAGATAGATAGGAAAGGTGAAGAAACAAGTCTAGTTTCTCTTCTTCCCACTCTTTAATCTCCCACTAGTGTCTCCAATTGGCTGATCCCAGACAGAAATCAGTTCTGCTGAGAGTCCAGGAAACATAACCCATAGGAGCCAGGGAATGACAAAGGGGATTACGGGGAAAGCAGGGACAATTTCAGAGATGTTGCCACCTGCTGGGAAATCACCATATCTCATGGCAGAAGAGGGAAAGCTCGGCCCTGTATGGCTAGGGCCACCCGTGTTAGTCTGTTAGTCGTAACTTTCTATCTTGGCTCACCTCCTGCTGTAGTCTGGATCTCTTCCTCTTCACACAGCCACCTGTTGAGTCACTAAGTGTCCCCAAGTCTGATACACTTGGCAACCTAGCCCCACCTCACCCCATACCCTCTCCATCCTGCCTGACACTGAGGTCACCCAATCAGTCACTGTACCATGTCAGTCTGTCTGAACTCTGGGTCAGCCAGGCTTATCTGGATTTTCTGGCCAAGTCTTGTAATAACCCCTGTGTTGCCAGTAGAACTTATGGTTTGAGCTGTCTTCCCAGCCTGGAGACAAATCATCTCTGGCCTGTCTGCACTCTCACCACACTCTGTTCACACTCTATTAGGGCCCTGACCATTCCCTCTGATAAAGGAGTTTTGCACTGGTAACACTACGGTGACTTGACTTTGGAGGAACTCCTCCTTCCCATTCTGAATCCATTCCTCATTTCCCCTCCCCACCCTCATACCCAGTATTCCAGGGATAAATTGGGGCCCTGGGCTTAGCCAGTCAGAGCATTTCATTCCTCTTGTCCCAGTCAGAGCTAATGAGATTCATAATACTAATTTGAGTTGTGAAGGAAGCAGATATATTTGGCAAGACATATTCTGGGGCACGCTTGTGGCTTAGCTGATAAAGAATCCGCCTGCAATTCAGGAGACCTGGATTTGATCCCTGGGTTGGGAAGATCCCCAGGAGAAGGGAAAGACTACTCACTCCAGTATTCCATGAACTGTATAGTCCACGGCCCGCAAAAAGTCGGACACGACTGAGCGACTTTCACTTCACTTCACTTCACTTTTATCCTGGGGCGGTTAAGAATGCTTCTTTATAGGCTTATCCTGACAGTCCTTAAAGCGTATCTTTGGCTCACCTATTAATCTGACCATTTTCCCTATGACTTGCCCACAAATAGGAGAGGACCTCCAGAGTCCAAGCAGGGCAAGTCTGTAGGGTGTAGGCCTATTTCTCCTGACACTACTCCTTCTGCAGTAATGCCAGCCCTGGGGAGAGCTTGAGATGGCAGCTAACTGCCAGCTTTCAAATATCCTTGCCTACAGGGCAGGTCAATTGTGTTTCTATTTCTCAGCTTCTTCTATTTTCTGCTCTGCTGTGCTAGAATCAGCTATGCAAGCCACATTGTACCTGGGAGACAAAAAGAGGTGAGAACTCCCTATTTGCTGGAGTTTCCTATCAGCATTGCCCCAGGAATGGCCCTAACAATAGAAACTGATTCTAAGCAAGAAATTTCCAGCTTCCTCTGGCAATCTCAGCATCCCCATGGTGTGATAAACCCCGTGTTGCCAGCAGAGCTTATGCTTTGAGTTGCCTTCCCAGCCTGGAGACGAGTCATCTCTGGCTTCTCCGTGTTACTCTTGTCACACTCTCACCACTCTTCCTTAGCTATCAGTATCAGCACCAGCCAACACCCTTCCTCAGAGCCCTGGCTTCATGGAGCCTCTGCTCTAAACTTGTATATTCTAACCCACAGTCCTAGAGGCAGTACCTGCTTCCTGTAGTTATTACTCTGTGTTCTTGGTGCAACCTTTTTGCTTTTTTCCCTCCAGGTAATTTTTGCTTCCAACATGCACTTGATCAATTTCCTATATTAAATTCCCTCAGTTGAGGTACCTAGGATACGGTTTTTCTAACAGAACCTTGACTGATTCATCTGGTAGAAGAGTAGTCAACAAAGTTTTTTGTAAAGGGCCAGTTAGGAAATATTTTAGGTGCTGTGGGCCATAAAATCTGTGTTGTGACTACTGAACTCTGCTGTTGTATAGCCTAAAATCAATGAGCATAGCTATGCTTCAACAAAACTTTATTTAGAAAAGCAGGTGGCTAACTGTAGTTTGCTAGCCCTTGTGTCAAACCAAGAGTTCAATCAGGAAGCAAATTCTTAAACAGTCTACATCATGCAGATGGTTCCGGGTGATGGGATTCAGTCTCTAATTTTGGACAAGTCATAATCTGCTCCTGAACTTTGGGGTCATTTATAAGATGAAGTGGTTGAGCTATTAAAAGATTATCTTTATGGTCCCTTATAACTCTAGAAGTTCAGTGGTTCTTACTTTATTTAGAAAAGCAGGTGGCTAACTGTAGTTTGCTAGCCCTTGTGTCAAACCAAGAGTTCAATCAGGAAGCAAATTCTTAAACAGTCTACATCATGCAGATGGTTCCGGGTGATGGGATTCAGTCTCTAATTTTGGACAAGTCATAATCTGCTCCTGAACTTTGGGGTCATTTATAAGATGAAGTGGTTGAGCTATTAAAAGATATCTTTATGGTCCCTTATAACTCTAGAAGTTCAGTGGTTCTGTTCAGTTCAGTTCAGTTCAGTCGCTCAGTCATGTCTGACTCTTTGCGACCCCATGAATCGCAGCACGCCAGGCCTCCCTGTCCATCACCAACTCCCGGAGTTCACTCAGACTCACGCCCATTGAGTCAGTGATGCCATCCAGCCATCTCATCCTCTGTCGTCCCCTTCTTCTCCTGCCCCCAATCCCTCCCAGCATCAGAGTCTTTTCTAATGAGTCAACTCTTCGCATGAGGTGGCCAAAGTACTAGAGTTTCAGCTTTAGCATCATTCCTTCCAAAGAAATCCCAGGGCTGATCTCCTTCAGAATGGACTGCTTGGATCTCCTTGCAGTCCAAGAGACTCTCAAGAGTCTTCTCCAACACCACAGTTCAAAAGCATCAATTCTTCGGTGCTCAGCTTTCTTCACAGTCCAACTTTCACATCCATACATGACCACTGGAAAAACCATAGCCTTGACTATTTTCTGTCACTATCTCCAAAACACTAAATCTGCAAAGCAATGTCTCAAGTCAGCTTCTGCAGGAACCAGGCTCTGAGATGGAGATTACCATGCGGGGAGTCTGCATGAGAGTTCTCTTAGAACCAATGCCTGTGGAGGGAAAGGAGGAAAACAAGGTTGGAAAGAGGGTAACATTGGGCTGAGATTATGTTCTTAACACAGGTCTCATTCCATCCAACAAAGCTCTGAAGCCGGGATGGTCCTTAAGGTTTTCCCAAGTTGGGGTAGGTAATGGGGATGGCTGTCTATACCCTGCTTTGACCAGTCATCAGATGCGGGCTGCTGCAAGACAGGAACATGATGTTAGCTATGGCAACTCTATTCACCTGGGGCAGTCTTTGAAGAGGGCTGACAGACAAAGGCACTCCTAGTATCTAGAAGAGTGAGCTGTTTGTTCTTAAAGAGATATCTGGATGAAGCACCAGTGTAGCATTCACTACAATCCACCCCCTCATGCTGCTCAGATCTCTGATTAATTTCTTGTATAAATTCTGAGTGCAACTTCTCTAGAATTATATGAAGTTCTTATTTACTAGGGGGAAACTCAGAAAATGAAGGCTATGTATCTGATCTGGGGTTGCTATATATCTGATTCCAGGCAACAACTGATATAACTTTGTAAAAACAATGCTGTCAAAACAATAACTGTGATGTATCTGACTCCAGGCTACAACCGACAGCACATAGTCTCCCACCTTTCTATCCATTCTAGATTTCCTTCTGCCATAGATAGCATCTCTGCTGGGCTCAGTGCTTTACCTGATGGTATGACTTGTTCCTTATCCCTGAGAGGTCTAAGCCCTTATTACCATGCCCTACTTGAGCTATGGCTGCTACGCTTGTCCATCTATCACCAAGATTTGTCCAAGTGTATCATCCAGATAGACTCCCTGCCTCCACTTGTAATAACAGTCTACATCATTCTGGGGGTTGAAATAAATGACTTCTGCCAAAATGATGACTCATCTCCCTGCTTCAAGGAACTTGATCTGCCAAGGCTGCAAACTCAATCTGTAGTTCCATGCACTCATGTTCTATCTCCTGTTGGACCACTGTCCTTTTGTGTTCATAGGGTCTGCATACTCAAAATGGTGGGGCCAGAAAGCTAAATTCCCCAAGAGTCATTGAGTGTGACAGAAAGTGGGGCTACTCCTGCTTCTACTTTCTCAACTCCTGGACTCATGTTTCTACCCTACTGAGCACACAGCCCCACATAGTGTTGATTTAGAATGCACACTATGTCTGCCAGAGAAGACATACAGGTGGACAACTGCTGCATGAAAAGACGCTCACCGTCACTCAGTTCAGTTCAGCTGCTCAGTCACGTCCAACTCTTTGTGATCCCATGGACTGCAGAACGCCAGTCTTCCCCATCCATCACCAACTCCTGGCGCTTGCTTAAACTCGTCATCACTAATAATCAGGGAAATGCAAATCAAAACCACAGAGAGATATCACCCCACCGCTGTCAGAATGGCTATCATCAAAAAGACAACAAATAGAAAATGTTGGTGAGCATGTGAAGGAAAGGGAACCCTCATGCCCTGTTGGTACAGATGGTGAATTGGTGCAACCATTATGGAAAACAGTACAGAGGTTCTTCAAAAAATAAAAAAATCAAACTGACACATGACCCAGCAGTTTCACATTTGGGTATTTACCCAAAGAAAACAAAACCACTAATTCGATAAGACAAATGCACGCCAGTATTCACTGTAGCACTATTTACAATAGCCAAGATATGGAAGCAACCTGCTGCTGCTGCTAAGTCGCTTCAGTCGTGTCCGACTCTGTGCGACCCCATAGACGGCAGCCCACCAGGCTCCTCCGTCCCTGGGATTCTCCAGGCAAGAACACTGCAGTAGGTTGCCATTTCCTTCTCCAATGCATGAAAGTGAAAAGTCAAAGGGAAGTCGCTCAGTCGTGTCTGACTCTTAGTGACCCTATGGACTGCAGCCTACCAGGCTCTTCCGTCCATGGGATTTTCCAACCAAGAGTACTGGAGTGGAGTGCCATTGCTTTCTCCGGAAGCAACCTAAATGTCTGCTAATAGATGAATGGATCAAGAAGATATAAACACAGATGTAGATTATATACACATACAGACACAATGGAATATGATTTGGCCATAAAAAGAAAATTTTCAATTAGTGACAGTGTGGATGCATAGAGGTTATTATGCTAAGTGAAATAAGTCAGACAGAAAGACAAGTATCTCACTTGTATGTGGAACCTAAAAAAATTAAAGTTCATAGACACAGACAATAAATGGGTGGTTTCCAGAAGCGAAGGGGCTAGAAAGGGTTGAAATAGGTAGAGGGGATTAAGAGGTTAAAACCTCCAGTTATAAAATAAATAAGCCACAGGAATGTCATGCACAACATAAGGAATATGGCCAGTAATACTGTAATAATTTTGTATAGAGACAGATGGCTACTAGACTTACTGTGGTGATCACTTCATAATGTATGCAAATGTCAAATCACTGTGTTCAGGTTCAGGTTCAGTCACTCAGTCGTGTCCACTCTTTGCGACCCCATGAATCGCAGCACGCCAGGCCTCCCTGTCCATCACCAACTCCCGGAGTTCACTCAGACCCACGCCCATGGTGTCAGTGACGCCATCCAGCCATCTCATCCTTGGTCGTCCCCTTCTCCTCCTGCCCCCAATCCCTCCCAGCATCAGAGTCTTTTCTAATGAGTCAACTGTTCGCATGAGGTGGCCAAAGTACTGGAGCTTTAGCTTTAGCATCATTCCTTCCAAAGAAATCCCAGGGCTGATCTCCTTCAGAATGGACTGCTTGGATCTCCTTACAGTCCAAGGGACTCTCAAGAGTCTTCTCCAACACCACAATTCAAAAGCATCAATTCTTCGGTGCTCAGCCTTCTTCACAGTCCAACTCTCACATCCATACATGACCTGAAACTAACATAATGTACATCAACTATATTTCAACAAGCAAACAAAACTATATACTATGTTCTGGAGGATGGTATTCTATCCTTGATGACTCAGTGGTGCCTTCAGGAGCCCACTCCAATACTCTGTTAAGCCAGCAGCTTCTCTAAGGTGCCACATCTGAGATAACCAGTGGATGCCATGATCCTGTGTCCAACCCCTCACCTTCTTTTCTATGACATAAGCCCCTTGATCACACACAAAGAAACATGAGTATCCTAAGACAGGAGATTTATGTTGGAGCTGGAATGCCAGGAAAGACCTCTGGAAAAGTAGAACCGACCTTTTCTCCTAAGACATGGCTCTGAAAATACTGCATATTTTAATATTTCAGAACATCACCCTCTGCCTTCTCTTAGTCTCTTTCGCTTGTCCTTTGTCTCCAGACCTTATCTCATGTCCTTATGGCATTTCCCAGGGTGTGAAATATGGATCATCAAAGACTGGCTCAGGACCCAGGAGCTAGCACCCAGTAACCTTCCATAAAGCATTGCGGGGCACTATTCTAAGTGCTCAGTTCAGTTCAGTCGCTCAGTCGTGTCCGACTCTTTGCGACCCCATGAATCGCAGCACGCCAGGCCTCCCTGTCCATCACCAACTCCCGGAGTTCACTCAGACTCACGTCCATTGAGTCAGTGATGCCATCCAGCCATCTCATCCTCTGTCATCCCCTTCTCCTCCTGCCCCCAATCCCTCCCAGCATCAGAGTCTTTTCCAATGAGTCAACTCTTCGCATGAGGTGGCCAGAGTACTGGAGCTTCAGCTTTAGCATCATTCCTTCCAAAGAAATCCCAGGGCTGATCTCCTTCAGAATGGACTGGTTGGATATCCTTGCAGTCCAAGGGACTCTCAAGAGTCTTCTCCAACACCACAGTTCAAAAGCATCAATTCTTCTGCGCTCAGCCTTCTTCACAGTCCAACTCTCACATCCATACATGACCACAGGAAAAACCATAGCC